>JAZGTJ010011426.1:0-16927 GCA_036877575.1 Botia almorhae
CATTTGTAAATAAACTTTAAACAGAACATAACCCCCACAATAATAGTTACTTACAGTGCTGTTTTCTGTTCTCACTTATCACCTTATGAACTTTGTGTGAATAGAGTAAAACTGGACAACTGAGGGGAGAGAATAATTGAATAACTGGACTACTGTGATGACAAAAAAGTCTGTTTGAAGTCTGTGGCCCACACAGCAGGACTGAGATATGCTCAGACATGCTAAATAGTCAACTTTACTGCCACTGGGAACTTGTTTGGGTAAGGGCTGTAGTTCATATTAAAAAGCATGAAGTTTAAAAAGAAAGCAATACTAACAAAGATAAAAAACAATAATAATCTGGCCACAGGTATCAGTTACAGTTAGGAAGCAATACAGCACCTGAATACTAAATTTGCACGCATCCTCAGAAGAATTTTACATACATACATACATACATACATACATACATACATACATACTTAATTTACATACATTTACACACCAACTGTCAAATTTGAATATTCAAAATATACATTCTCTACGTATACAGAGTTGATACGTTAAAATCATATTATACAATCAAAATCCTATCAAATCACACACACACACAAAAATAATGCAGAATGTATTTTGCTCACCCCCCACATTCTCCTTTCCTCCGTGCCATCAAAACATAAATAATATTGTGTGTTTCAGAACAGACGTGTGTGTGTTTGTGTTGCAATGTTTTGAAACCTGAATTGCTATTTCTGATCATTTCAGCGCAAATGGCTCATATATCTTGTTCAGCTTTTGAAGCAGCTTTGCTGAGTAGATGTTTTGGGCCTGGGCCAGCCCTTTGTCCCTTTAGTGCAGAATGGAGTTCTAGAGTGTTCCATAGAGAGGAAAGGTAATAGAGTCTAAGAGCAAAGAGAGTATCACTAAAGGGAGTTAAATGAGATCTCTTAAAGCATCTTTAACTATGCCAAAGTGTGTCTTCCTGTGCAATACTGGAATGCTGACTGGACAGTCTCTTCCTCTCTCTAGCTTTCTCACTCTGTCTGTTGCTCTCACGTGCTTAAGCAAACCGAATACACATCAACACGCTCCTGTATCTTAAAAGGTAAAGCACTGCAATAGCAATGCCAAAGTCATGAGTTATAATCCCAGAGAAAACACAAACTGACAACTTTACTTTATTGGAACTGTAAGTTGCTTTGATCCAAAGCATCTGCCAAATGCATAATGAAATTGAATTGTTAACATTACGCCAATGCACTCAAAGTATACATTTTCTTTATCAATACGAGTGCTTGTCAGGAATCAAACCCACACCTAGGTGTGGCTGGCGTCATGCTCCACCAGCTGAACTTAAGCTTATTTAAAGGTATATATTTTAGTGTTGTTGCAACAGGAACAGCAGTGCAATTCAGAAATAGGATAGGCAGCTGAATCGCTGCTCTTGTTTTCTGTGGTTTCAATTAGAGCAGGTGCAAAACAGAAAGAGGCAGAGAGACAGTCATACCATCCAGTGGATTTAACAAACACAGTTTTGTTCACATCAACAGGCTAACTTGGCCATTTGGTGCATGGCCACTAATGCAACTCTCTTTCTCTCCCTTTCTCTCCCTCTCTCTTTGCTCACTCACATACACAGATACATTCACAGTCAAACACTTGTTCTCTCTCTGTTTCTCATTGCTATTCCTCTATGAAGCTCTTGATGCCAACAAATTATCAAGTCAGTTTGCAATGCTTAATAAAAGACTGTCCCCCTTTAAAGGCAGAAATAGATGGAAAAAAGGAGGTGGAACAAGTTTGTTCTTGCCCTCCAAACCCCAGGGCATGTCTTTCTCATTAAATATTTAATTTCCTAAACAAAGCAACAAATAACTATTCATGAGGTTAACATGAATAGAAAGCTTCCAACACAAAAGAGCAGCATGTTTACTTTTGACCTTTGCACACACATCTTGACCTCTAGCACAGCTCCAGAACAGCAATAGAAGTTTTATTGTCCACTACTGTGGAAAGTGACTTTGGTTTTTCACCAAAGATGAACAAACATAAGGATCAAGCGCATAACATTTACACAAAACTACATACAGTGAGATAAAGTGAACCAAACATATGAAATGAAAATCGCTCAAAATATCATATAATAACACACAATTAAGAATCACTCCATTGAGAGACGATGATAGACAGACTGACTGAATGACTGACTGGCCTTGTTAGGATTAACACAGAAAGTTCCGGGTAGAAAGTGTGTGAAATTGCGTCATAAATAAAGTTTCATAAAATGTATCTGTCTTAAATCTGTTAATCTGTTATTATAGCTTCCCAACCGTTTCTTGCTTATATTTATAAAAATACAACCTCCCATATGATTCATCCTACCTCCATGCAGAATGACATATTTTGTGGAAGGTAAACTGATAGCGGGCCTGGAAAGGCTGATAAACCAAATGCAGAGAACTTCTGCAGAATGAAAAACGAAAACAACACACAAACCTACAGTAAACTAACGTGGTATAAACGAATGAGATCCTCTTCCAAAGCGTCTTCCAAAACTTCACACATTACACTGGTTATCTTTAGGCTTAGCAAGAAAAACATTTCCAACTCCCAACACTTGTATCAGATTTTTTAGGGTACACAGATGTATGTGTTTGTTCAGTCAGACTCTAATCTGCTATCCTGGATCTGCAGATGTACAAAAGCACTAATGTAGAATTTTGAAAATCATTAAGAAGATGCTTCTATACAAAGCAAAGCTCGCCCCTTGTCGGGATCAAATCCAGGGCTGGTTACATTAACTGTACATTACCTGTAATTACTGTACACCACACCAGCCTATGACAAATCTTCCAAATAGGAAAACCTATGCTAGGTAAACCTAGGCAAAAGTATGCTATTTGTCTAAAATGCATAAATGTCACATTTAAATGTAGCCCTGAACATAGTGAATAAATGAATAAACTGGCCTTTACTCATTATTAGTGCTCACCCTCAATAAACTCTGGCATTAACTCATTCAGAATTGTGTTATGTATTATGTAGCAACTCTGAAAAGCAAGGTTTAAGAAGCTCCAGAAATGACCCTGTACCGTTGAATGGAGCTCCAGGATACAGCAAGGTCGCCAGCTGAAAATGTCCCTTTCTTTGCGAGACATCAAAATAAACATTCATTTTAAACACTGCAGCTGTTTTTCTTCTGACATCCATTTTTCCTGCCTGCACAGCTGTTCACAGCTGAATTGCGGTTGTGTGTACATAAACATTTACAGCTGCAATGAAATGGCCAATATGTTATACCAGTCACCAGCTGGTGTGATTGTCTTACTCAACAAGTGCCAAATACTAGACATGTGATCTGCAGATGAGGTGAGGACATCTGAAACTCTTGCCTGGGTTTGGACATGATAAGGATCTCATGTATATAATTTGGTTAAGTTTTATATTCCTCTTGTCCGTCACCTTCATCTTCTGGTACAAAGTGGTAGAAGTTAACTACAATGCACTTTAGACTACTTCAGCAGTTTTCTTTTGAAATCAACAAGGTAGTTTATCAAGAACACCTGAACAGTATCTACAAACAACAAAGACCTTTGAATCCTTTATGAATAACGGCGCAAAGAAACAGATTTTGGCACTCATTAGTTATTTTGTATTCTTTGTCTAACTCTGTAAAGATGCTTTTCTTCTCAAATTGTTTAATAGCCTCAAGGAACCATGTGTTAGGCATACAGAACCCATATAGCTTCAAAACCATATTTGACTGAAACCATTTATATAGTCACCTAAGCGCTCAGCGTAGAGAATGGGTAATGCAACGACAATCTATGTTCTCAATGACAATTCTCATTTACTACAGTGGTCTCTTTGGTGACGAGTAAGTGATCAAGTGTATTATGTTCTCCTTTTTCTTCTTAGGGTTAGGTGTGTAATTAACCTATGGATATCACTTCCTTTTTAAGCTGCGTGGCTCAAGAGGGTTACAGTTAGCTTAGGGACAGCTGCTTAATTGGAATCCTGTAGTAGATGTAAATCTATTCATGTCCATAGTATAGACATGTTCAGTTCTGCCTTTATCAGCTCATTCTTTTCTATTTACCCTTCATTTATCTTCATTCATTGCATCTTCCTTTTATTATTTCATTCATTCCTATTTTGGTTTTCCCAGCTGGATGATGCTATTCCTGATGGGCACAAACTGGTTCAGGAACTCAGCAGGTAAATAACAATTATGTCTTTATGATAAAACATGTATTTATCTTTAATAAATACTTTTAAGTGCTAAAGGACAAGCAGAAAAGAAATTCAGTTGGATATTGAATAGGATATTTCAGGGTGTGCGTTTCTACCGTGTGTCTTCTGGTGATTATTGCACGAAAATGCCACACTATCTAAAAATGACAACAGTTAGAGCTCCACTAAGGAAACAGGATACATGTAGTAGTAATTTGAGTTATGTAATCACCTGACCAATAAAAGACTATGAGTATCAAGCTTTTATTTATGTGCGTAAAGAGTTAAAGTCATTAGATGAGTCTCTCTCTCACTCTCTTACTCTCTCTCTCTTCATTTCATCAAGTTTCTTAGAATTTGCCTTCACATCTGATCTAGCTGTGTATCACTCACACTTTCTAGATTTAATTAGCACTGGATTGGAAAATCTGCCCTTGGGAAACAAGTTTTCCTTCGTCTTAATTAGTCTGTTAACATCATCAGAAAGGCAGCACATTGTCTATACCCACAAGAGAGAGCGAGAGAGACTAAGAATATTACAGACCGGTTGTTTGATATGAAAAGAAGCTTACCGGTTTATGCACATTAAGTCTACCATCTAATGTAACGAACGTAATTATTGTCAGGCTGAAGATCACGCAGTACATTTGCATTTCATTTATTGTTTACATATTTACACATAGACCCATACATAAATTCAGCCTCAGGAGCGCATAGGCGCAGTCCAAGAGTTACCACGTTAACAGTACCTAGGTTTAGAATGACAATGATGGTAATGACAGCAATGATGGTGATATTATTTTGGGTTAAGAGTTAATTAAAGGTAGGGTGGGCAATTTCAGAAAGGCTAACAATAGCAAGCTAGCCTTCAAGGATTAGATAACACCCTTCCTTCAGAGCACTCTCCAAAGCCACGCCTCCCCAAACACACAGAAAAGCACTCAGCCAATGAAAACACTGATGATGGAAGATTATTTTCAGAGGTTACCGACAGATTTGATATTTTATATACATTTTCAAGTGTACCCAACAGCAACACTTCATATGTTGGTCAAAATATGTTGTGTGTGAGAAAAAGGGTGATATGGGTGACTATTACTGGTGCGCAGGACACGAGTGGATTTAGCCACTCTATCAGCTGACATTTACAGACAGTAATGACAGGTGACAGAGAAGAAAGATGAGAACTAGGTGAAAGAATGACAGAAAGACTGATAGAAGGTAGGAGGAAGAAGGTGGTGGCATTTTAATGTTTGCCAAGAATTCTTACATGCCTGTCAGATCCTTCAATGAGTGAAGGTGTTGAACTTAGCTTTGAAAGCACTATTAGTGTGTGTGTGTGTGTGTGTGTGTGTGTGTGTGTGTGTAAACTCCAAATAAACTCCAATATTTGTTTAAGATTGTCTAACACTGTTCTCTATAGTTTATATCTTGTTTGAGATAATTAAATCCTCAGTAAGGCACTAGCAGCTCTGACCTGCAACATGTGAGAATGGCCAGCTTCGAGCATGCTTTAGGAATACAGAACGCTGCGTATACACCATTTCCCAGGTGTGACTTCTCTGTTAACGTGCAAAGCTGTGAGGCTTCTTCTTGGCTTTTTCGCACAGTCTTATCTCCTTCCCTCAACCCAATTATACACATTCTAGTCTTTTTGAGTTGTAGGTTGTACCACTGAGGGCTAAAGATTTCCTCTATGTTCTCACATTATATCTGTTCCTAAAACTAGCAAGATGCCTCGCTGCCTACCCCCTACATCCTAACTGTCAGGAAACCTCAAAAGTGACCAAACTGGCTTTACATAGGATAAAACTTCACATGCCACACAACTCAACTCACATGACATTAGCATGTAGTTATGCTAACAGCACGACACCCTAAAAGTATTAAAAAGCATAAAAAAACAGCCCACACAAACACTGCTTTAAGTTGTTTGTGACTGCTAACTCTACAGAGCAGTTTGTATGAATTTTGTACACAGCTAACAAAAAAGCAAAGATAAAGCTTACCAGCACACACCACTCATTTAACTGTTTTAAGAGCTGACAGGTTTGATTGTCCAGACATTTCTCTGTGATAGCACAATAATGATATACAAATACAAAGCTAAAGCAAAAATCACACATCTAATGCCTTAATTTGTTGCTATGTTGCTAAAAAGCTTCCTGTATTTATAATTAAACTAAACAAAAATTAAATTGCCCAATCTATTGAAACTCGCTGCAATAGACATCACATTGTAATTACGACTTCTGATCTTCCCAGGAGGACTTAATTGTTTCAGCTATTTAGAACAGCCTTAAAATGCAGCCTCCATCGGCAGCTCCCTAGGTTTTGGAACAGAGCAATTAATCCATTCAGAAGACAAGAAGATACCGGCAGTGTGAGGGCAGAGAAAGACAGACAGAAACAAAGGGAAACTGACAAGTTATCAGTTAGGAAGACAAAGGAACAGAAACAAAGCTAAATGGCTGGGAATTACCATTAGAACGCCCGTGTTTTTGTGCAACTTTCCATGACACTCTGTATCTCAGCAATACCATGTTGAGATCAGACAGCTCAAACACAATAAGCTGTGTTTTCAGGTTTACATCCCATGACGTGCAATTCACAACTCACAGGGGAATCGCAGAAAAATAGGCTGTCTATCGCTAGTTACATTTCTTTAGTGTTCCTTGCCAGTACCAGTGAAAAGCAGAATAAAGTTGATATTTTGTTCTAGATGTCACTTCTAGACGCCAGATAGAATATAGTAAGTTCCAGAAGATTCTTCAGTTATCTCTTGAGTAGGTGCTACTCACAAACTTTTTTTAGTTTTCATTTAGGATCAGAGGAAAATGTTCTCTTAGTCCAGGACTGATGGTGACAGTTTTTGAAAGCGTGTGCTGGTAGGTTTCAAAACAAAACTACTCGTAGGATGTCTGGAACAGAGTTCCAAGCTTAAGGCTATAATGACTAAAGACTGATGTAAAAACAGCCTGTTATTGATGCAATATTTTGCACCATGACAGAACAGAAACAGTTATGCCTTCAGTCTGCATCAATGTATGTTGATAACCAGTTAGTCTGGACTGTGATCCACCTTTGATTCAGATCTTTCCAAACTTTTCTAAACATATCTGCTTTAAACATTCTAACATCTTCGGTAGCTTAATGTTTCTTTTTTCTTAATATCTCAGTATGTCCCTTTTTGTCTGCCATAGTCTGATCTTTGACCATAACTTCTTCATTCCACCATATGTCAAACAATGCTCCCCTCACATAGTTATAGTTTCACCTACAGAACATGTACATAACCACATCCCACTTACTGTTTTCTTAAACATTTCTTACTGTTTTACTAGCAATATGCTTTATTGTTCTTTCATCTATTATTTCATCTTTATATTCATTTCAAACCAAACAGTAATAAAGTGAAACATTCTCATATGTGGTAAGGCTTTGACAGTTTTCTTTTTAAAGCATGGATGAATAAGTTTCTCAGAAAGGGCAGGCGCTGCTACTTTAGATCTCCACATTTCTGCTCATAGGAAGTGACAAGTATATTATGCAATTTTTCTCAAGTCAACATGGTTGCTGGAAAGCTTTTGCCGCAATAAAAGGCAGAGTGTAAGAGCTCTGAGGCAATTACAACAGAGTTAATGAGAGTTTGAACAGAATGAACAATTTTGAAATGCATTCTGGATTGCTGAATCCTGACAGACAAATAGATACCTAGAGAAATGAAAAAGGTATTTTGCCCCAAAAATGAGCCGAATACTCTTGGCACTTCAGTTTTAGGAAAGCCGAGTTGTGTTTGTGTCTCAGACAAATAAAGATACACCAGTAGACAGCTATCATAGGTTTTGTGACAAGCAATGGCTCATTGCAGTGCCCTATGCACCAGAGGCTAGATGAGAAAATGTGAGGAAGGATATAAACAGAGAAGAGAGAGATGCAGAAGGACACAGGTGGGCAACTGGTACAGCTGAGAGAAACTTCTTCACTCTGTTGAAGATGTTTAAGTGTGGACGCAGGATCAAACTGACATTTGGTTTACGGGTGAGAGAGATGGAAAACAGGAGGAGAAAAGACATGGAAGAGGAGGTGGCACACACATGTCTGGGGAGGGAGTAAAGATGAGCTCTGTTGACAGACTAAATGGTGGCTCAGGATCCTTGATCACGTTATATGTTGGTGTCAAGATTTTTTACTTTAGGGAGGCTGACATTTTCATGTCATAGCTAGAAATGGTTATTTATATGATCACCATTATTTTTGTTGTTGTGTATATATTTACATTATATAATACATATATAAATTAAATAACAATCTTTGAATACAATAGAATATGACTCAATAACACTACATAAAGATAATTTTTTTGTAATGTTAAGTCAATGGTTTGTAAATGACATTTGTAGTGGGAACACTGTAATTTTGTTGTTGTTGTGTTAATCAGAGTACACATAACGCAACAAGATCACGCCAGTTTTCTGTCGTCATTTAACTCTAACTCGAAGGCCAAATCCGTGACTCAAACAGCGCGACATAGCGACTTTTCTCTGTTTTCTGTACAACTGAAGAGAGTCAACTTGTAACACCTTACCTTACATATTATGCTTTTGGGGGTCATGCTCCTTATCCAGATCGTGTCCCTTTAATGCTTTCCCTTATGAATTTTAAGGCATTTACTATCATTTACCAAACCTTCACAATCCGTTTACGTTTGGACGTACAAGTCGTGCTTTGCAGTGACGTGTGCGACTGTACGATTGTTCCGACCTAAGAAACGGAATAGCAATTTCTGGCGCTTGTTTAAAGCATAAATAGTGATGCCCATAGCGTGAACGAACCCCTCGGTTGAGTCTGTACTGTACTTGTAATGAGTTGTTTGAACGGGCTAGCAGATGCTCTGACATTTTTTGGAGATTTAAGTCTGAATGATTCGTACAGCGCATTCGTGTTTTAAATTGTTTAAAGCGAGCGCTTTGTAAAGGACGTTAAGTGTTTAGCCTGTCCTATACCTACGAAAGAAGCCTGCAGGAGCTGTATCGTTTGCCAGCATAAAAGAATGTCCTGATTTTAAACACCTACAGGTAAATACATTTCCATATGTTTTACTTTTGTGAATAGTTTTGTTTTGTTGTTGTTGCCGCTGTTGGCTTTAAATCCAATAATGCTACACACTGTGCTCAAAAATATAGAAATGGTTTTGAGGTAAAAATAATACAGTCAGTGTACCATAATAATCCTAGATTGTGTACATTTGTCACAAACATACAAACTTGCGCACAGTTATGGAAACCTGTAAGAAACCCATTCATACTGTTGACCAAATGACATTCATACACACTCTGACCACAAAGACAATCTATGTGCTATAATAAACACATTTTTAGCATCTAGTTTCAGCATCTAGTAGCTGTCAGATGATATAATGCACGTATCTTTAAATTAACACTGACTTCGGTAATATCTGCTGCAATTGTTTGTAATTTAGGCATACTACACACCAATAAGTCAACGGCCACCCTCCATTGTGTTCACTTCAACTCAGTTCGCTCTCACTGGATACATTCACTTGAAGAATAGTGTGGCCTTGAAATCTAAATTCCCCATTTACAGTCTGTGTGTGACTGTGAGTAAAAGAGAGATGATGGTGACCATCCTTTGTTCTTCCTGGTCTTTCGTTCAGTCCAAGATCTATCATCAGAATGTATCATATAACCTTCAGCCTTATTATAAAAAAGAAAAAGAGTAGATATAAAGAGCGTTGTGGAAAAAGCTGCTGACAAAATACTTTGGATATCTGACAAAAGGTGGAAAGAGCCTCGTTTGATGTGCTTGTGTTTATGAGTTGTGGCAGGATGAGTGAAGATGGACGCAGTAGATGTGAACTGTGGCCCCAGAGAAGCGGTTTATTTTAAATAAAATGGGAAATGAAATGACTGTGGGGTATATAGCGATAACTAAAAGGGTGCATTGTGTCCTTGTTGTTATTGAGCACAGCAGGAATAAGGAAGGACAGAGTTGCTCTGCCTCAGGTCTCAGTCCCCAGGTCATTTCCTGGAAGATCAGCTTCTTTTTTCTGAAAGTCAAGACAGTACAGGAGAATAGCAGCGTAACACAGTTCTGGCCTAACAGCTATAACATAGTCACCTCTTTCTGGGGTGTGGATCCAGCAGTTTGGTGGCATGCCTATCTACTCCCCTTCTAAACCTGCTGGGATGAGAAAGGTATAGCTGCAGCCTGGGGATCCCCAAACAGGGGTGGAAAACTTCAAAAAGGTGGGAGCTTCAAAATGTGGCATTGCTCCCGTTTACTATCAGACACGACATAAGTCTAAGTTTTACCGCCCCATTTTGAAGGTACAGCCCACTTTTGGAGTTCATGCCCTGTTTTGGAGGTCTCCAGTCTGCAGTTATATCTGTTTGGCCTGACACTTGTGCATACACAAACAATGAAGTCCGTTGTCTTAAAGAGAGTTGTTTTCATCATTTAACATCAGCAGTGAAAGGCACCATTAAGTTGCACGCTGTCAGTGATGTTCATTAGGCTTGCCCCTCCTCTCTCACATCTGGTGCCTGAGCACAGGGTGGGATCAAAGTTTTTATGCATTAGCATACAGGTAGCATTTAATACTGGCATGGCTCCAAATGCTGAAGTTGTGCCTTACACTGTATAGTTGTGTTGATAGCAGCTCTGGGTGTGAAGAAATTCATTAAGAAATCATTTAAAACTCACTCTCTCTGGGAGTGAAAATTCTGGGCTTCATTCCAGCCTGAGATTTATGTGCAACACATGAAGTGTCTCTTGGCCCTTGGAGACGAGAAGCTAAAGATTTTATTTTATTTGTGTACACATGTAGCAGCTGAATTAGAGAATTAGACACGGTGAAGACAATTGGTCTCCCCTTCTGTGTCAACATACATCTTTATACACGTTAACACATGATTAACCATCTTTGCAGAAACCTCAAGGAAACAGTCTCAGAAACACTCACCAGCCCCAGCAAACTGCTTGTATTTAATCAATTTAGCCATAGGTTCCTGTTTTAGGTCACTACCTTTGTCACTATATAGGTTACTAATAATATGTATGCAATTTTTATAACATTAACCAAATTTATTCTTGACTTGCATCATCATACACAAACTTGTGTAGTCCATGTCAGCCAAAGTGCATGTTGTTATTAATGGAAAAGAGTGACATAACAAATATGAAAAAATTGTAATAATTTAGAAATGAGCAAAACAGAAACATTTAGCGGTTCCAGACTTTTGGACCCTACCGTGTGAATAGTAAAGTAAATGCTAAGGTGGATGCAGCAAAGTCAAGATGTGCAGCTCCCGAGGGCCACGAGCAGCAATTCAAATTGATCTGCTTCCACTTATGCAGCTAAGGTGTGCCGGCCCAAATGAAAGGTCCAGTTCTCTAAACGGCCTCAGGTGAAACTAGATGTACATGAGGAAGTTTGTTACAGATCAAAGCAAAGTGCGAGAGTAGGTCTAAAAGTGAGAGGGGTTTAAATACTGAACTCGGCCTCAGATAAAAGCCTAGCTAGTTCTATTTGAATTCCCAGAGGAAAAAGAGGTTTCGACATCACCCCACATGAAAGATATGTCAGTCTGAATTGTGTACAGGTCAGAGAGGCTTCAGTGTTGGATGGTCCCCCAGATGAAAGCTACAATATTTATGGGTCAGAGCATTTAAAGTGCTCTTACAGGGAAGTGTATGTGTGAAGTTGTGCGTATGCATGCTCGTCTCTTGATCAAAAGGAATATTCTTCATTTGTCTCTTCATAATAACCAAAACACACACTGGCTTTCTGATCTTCTACTTCAATGACACACTGCTCTTGTTGCAGCTTACATTTGAAACTCGTACAGCAATATTCATGAAAAAGGAGGTTGAAGGAGGCTAAACGGAGAGGAAGATGAAGAGAGGGTCTGGATAAAGGTTGTGTTGTGCATGCAGTTTGAGCACCACTTTCGCAGTTTCAGAATTCAATGCTGTATATTTAAGAAAGGTCATTTTTCATAGCTTCAGTATTTACCAGGTGTGAAACACTCACACTGAGTTCTCACCGATTGTTTATGAAGATGAATAGACATCAACACTCTCTGTGAAATGAATTGTCAAACAGCACAGAATGCGGTCATTATAACCCGACGCTGGGATTTCTCTGTGAATGCGAATGAGGGGAAAAGGCAGTTGATGGGCTTTAAAATTTGACAATACAACATTCTTGGTTTGTTTACTTGTTCCAATACATTATTTTTCACTTCAAATTTTGCATTCTGTTTGTCAGTTCATGCTAATGAAGCCAACTGATAACACACCAGCTATTTCAATGTTCCAGGCATGCTAACAAAAACAATAAAGTAAAATTGTAAAAATCATTCACATTCTGAAGTGACAAACAAAAACTCTTGAAACTAATAAAAAAAAAAAAATTAAAAAAAATTAAACAATGCGATCAGAACGAATCAGAAAATACAATTTGTTAGATTTGCTATTTTGTTTTACACCTCAGGGCCACTGTAGCTTTACTGTTTAAACTGCAGCTAATCAGTGAACCAAAGCCCTCAGCTAATGAAACTTGACATAACTCACTTAAACCATAATTGTGACCATGATAAAGCCTGAGCCGTGCTAATCTGTAAATGGTTTAATTGGAGTTAATTAATCATTATCTTCTCTCCTTCCCCCAAACTCTTCCTGAGGTGCGTATCACATGCTTATTCTGAATAATGGAGTTAGTGGAGGTGTATCTTCATCTGGGAGTACTGAACTGGGGCATAAAAGTTTGAAAGGCTTTACCTGTCACCTGCTGATTTATCTTGATCGCTCCATTCTCCTTTATCTTGTTTACGACTGCTTCCTTGGCTCATTTAGCTAGTTATAAGAGAAGACCCCTGATATCAGACTAATTATAAGAAGTGGATTATAGTCATTTTTATAGTCATTTTGCGTGTGGGTGTGGGTGTGAGGGAGAGAGAGAGAGAGAGAGAGAATGTAGTTTTCAACCAGTGCGTCTGGCAAGCTGTCTAAAACGTGTACATATGTTCATATGCGTTTCTTGAACGTCATTTAGACATGAGCTTTAAAACTGTCCCCTAGAGGGCGCACAGAACCTGACTTCCGCAAGGGAAGTTTAAACCACTTACGTTTATTCATTCAATAAATGCTTTCATCCAAAGTGACTCACAATCTAGTATAGACAATAAAAGAAAATGTAAAAAAAATACAAAGTTCTGAATACCTCCAAAAAATATGAGTGCGGAGTTGTAGGTAAAGCACTGAGACAACAGAAAGAGAATAGCAGAGGTTTGGGGAGGTTTTGGGGTATGTGTATTCGCATTGTGAGTCAAGTGCTGACAAAAGAGCTGAATTTTTGAGGGTAGAGAGCAATTCAATGGTTCAGATCTTTCCACCATCAGGTGAAGAGAACGTGAAGGTGGGAAAAGTGATTTTGTACCTCTTTGTGTTGGTGCTATGAGCTGTTTACAGACTGAGCACAGACTGAATAAATAAACTGTTCTTGTCTAGTTCTTGTCTATGCTGCATATATAATTGTAATCCAGAGTTACGGTCAGTCAAATCAATGTTTTCTCTTATCTAAGTTGTAAAGGTGCGGGTTATAACATTATATTTACAGGAGGTTATTTGCTGTGGTGATATCAAAATTTCCTTATTTTCTTTTATTGCTAAAGGTCTCTGACTATTTCAGATTGATTTTAGGAGTGTATGAAGGAATTGGGCAGGATGGCTTATTAATTCAAATACTTTTCTTGGCTTTTCCTTCTCTCCATCTGAGTCGAAATAAAAGTACCAAGCCTGTAGCTTCTTTTTGATGTTGGACTGACTAAAGACTATGAGTTTAAAATGACGTTTTTGGTCTTTTCTTCACAAATTTCTTCTTTATTCACCACAGGTTTTCCTTTAAATTAGTCATTGTTTTATGTATACAAAGTTTTACGATTATATAACCTCTAAAAAAAGTATGGCTGGTCACCAGCATATGTTGTGTTTTAGATAATATTCTTTAGAATATGATGCTGGTGTGCTTAAGGTGGTCCACTAGATAAATATCCTTGCTAGGCAAAAAACTCTTAGTGGTTTCATTCTAAGTGGTTTGCTGGTCTTGGTTTATTCGAGATAGTCAAGGTGGTCTTCCTTGACCGAGCTGGTCATCAGCTTGTTTATCTAGCTACCCAAAACCTCTCTAAACCCAGCGAACAGATCAGTCAACCAACTTAAGATGTTTATCAGCAGGGATAAACCAGCCTGGACCTACATAAATATGTGCTGCTCTTTTCAGCTGGGTAACTAAGCAGCTCTATCTTCATCTCAGCCTGTGTCTCTTTATTTGAATCTATCTGGGTGTTTTTTTCTCATTTTCTTCTCTCCATGATTTATCTTGTCAGTCTTTTATTCAGTTTCAAATGCTAACCATCATGCTGAATGACATAAATTCAATAACATCAAACCAATTCAGGCCAATTTATTAGCCTTCTGCCAAACCCTACTTGCCACTTGAAATCATAATTGTGTTACTCGTCCATGGCAGTCATTGAAATATGAATATTGAGTCTGCCAGATCCACAGGTGTTGAATACTGATTCTTAGAAGCATGACAGCTTAATATGAACCTTCCACAGAATTGAAGCAGGTAAAAAGATGGCATGTTAATGCTCATGCAGAGAGTCCTTCAAAAGTGTGGAAAAAGAAAGGGACAAACAGTCTCGCCACAAATCTGAGCTGAATGTACAACTTCAGAGAGGACTGTGTGTTCTGGGAGGGACTGTGTATTAATGGCTGTGGGAAAGAGCTGAAGAATGTTCAACTATATTGGTGAAGTACTTACACAGAATGGTAATCAGATGTTGAGATGGCACACTGAACCAGGATCAATTGCAGTGCTCAGCTGTGATAATAAATGATGGTGATGATTTGTCTGCCAGATAAGGTGTTCATAAATGCTTCAATGGAAGTTGGAGGCGAAGACAAATAATGAGGAACTGATAAAATGTGCTGTTTTAAAGCTACATATAAACATGACTGTATAGGAAGTGGATTATTGTAATTTTGTGTGTGTGTATCCATTTGTGTGATAGAGAGAGAGAGAAAGAGAAAGAGAGAGAGACACAGACAGACAGTTTATATATGTAGAGTTCTATATATATTAATTGTATGTACATATTTCCAATATACATGTAAAATATGACTAATGACTAAATGTAAATGTAAAAATATATAATATACATATTATATATTCCACAATTTGTTTGTGACATGTTGCTGTCAGGTCGAAACCTTGTATCTCCTACGTTGTAATGTATTGATATATATATATATATATGCTATGTTATATATATATATATATATATATATATTATATAACACATGCAAGTCTCTGACCACATATCATGCCACAATATCAACATTTAACAACAGAGTATTTAATTTTAAAAATGTAAGTTTAAAAATTGCTGGTTGTTTTTTCAATTTTCTGAAAAGTGGTGTTTTCCACCCGACAGCAACAATGTATTAGAAAGTCTACATGCAAACATAAAGTGGAGTTTTTTTTACTTAATGCTAGTAGCAGCAACCAAATCCTGGATGGTGACAATTCACCATCTAATTATTCCACCTCCAGTATTGATTGATAGAATTACAGCCAAAGCCTTTCCTATATTACTGGCACTAAAGCTATGTAGAATGGGGAAGGAAGGCAATGTTCATCAGTGTGAGGGAGTTACAGACCCAGCACTATCAGCTTCAATAGTGATATCCTGAGAATTGTTCTGATTGGAGAGACCAGCTGTTATTTTAACAAGGGAACTAAATATCGAACCTTAGTCAGGGTCAGTTGTCTAGGTTGAAGGAAAGATGAGAATGATTCACTCTTTAGTTGTTTGAAAATGTTAGCAGACACAGAGTCCCTCCCCTGTCAACAAAACACTTGGCTATCGCTGTTTAAATTCTATAGCAGAATGATATATAAACACAGGTGGTGTCTTGACAGCTACATAAACCTAATATTAAAATAAAATGCCCCTGGGCACACTCATTGGACGTCAACAGTTTCATGCCTTATGTCACACTATGCTTAAAACTTTGCAGTGCGTGGTTTCAGTCAAGTACATCTTAAGCCTTTTGCATACAGGGTCTGAATTCAATAAAAATTTTAATTAAAATGGGTAGCCTTTTAAAAGGTCCACTTCATACAAATAGAAAAAAAACTGCATGCTCTTCACTGCCTTCTCATCCGGAAATGTAATTTTCCATAGAAGCATATAGGTGATGTAAACACTCGTATGATAAGCGTTGGACACATCGTAATGTGTGCAATGATGGCTGTATGGAGAATCTATAAGTTGAGGTCCACTGTAGGGTGAGCAACATTGCTGACTTGCATATAGAGACTGTATTAGCTACATCTCATTTAGGATGCAGAGAGCCAGAACATAGAGCAAGCCGACCTGACTCTCAATCTGTGCTAATATAGGACACTTTGCACACAACCTCTCGAACTCGCGGTGGAGTTTTTTGCAAGCGTTCGAGAAGCAATAAGAAAGAGGGAGAGACGAATTCTGACTACCCTCAGGCAGTAATCTTCCCGTGCTAGTCACCCTCATTGAATGTGCAGACATTGCTTCTGCAAAGAGTCGGTTCATGTCAGACATGAATGCACTTAATTAATGTACGGCTACATACTGGGAGAAGT
>JAZGTJ010011427.1:0-16927 GCA_036877575.1 Botia almorhae
GACAGTGATTCCCAAACCACAGAGAAATGCTGCCCAAATGATTGTTGATGACTATCGAGCCACAACTTCAACAGACTCAGAAGAAGCTAAAGGAAATGGAGGAAAATTGAGAAATTACAACGAAAAATTAAGAACAATGCTTATTAGTGTCAGGGGTGTATGGGGAGGAAGAATCCAAGTGCAGGCAGCGGTATAAAACAAAAACTTTATTAAACAATCAAGACTATAATCAAGGAATAACAGAAACAAACCAGCCACCAGAGGGCGGTCGGAACAGAATAGGAGAACTAAGAAATAAAAGTGCACAACTCAAAAAGTACAGAATTAAACAAATACTAAATTAACAGTGGGGGAAACAAAACACTAAACTGGATAAAAATGATCAATAGATAAAACAAGATAAACTCAGGGAACAGACTAGACTAAAGCTAAACTAAGATAAAGACATATAACAGACAACACTAACTGAACAGTGACTGTACGCAAGACTAGACAGAAGACGCTAAAACACAGAACGAGGCAAGACTAAGACTGTATAAATACGAGGACACGACAGGCTGTGACAACATTAAATTTAAATAAACCATTATATTCAACCGTAACAACATCCAAAGCGAACAACACGAACCGGCACAAGACAGCGAACACGAGGGCATTAAATACACGGGGTAAATGAGACCAACAGGTGCGCGACATTATAGAAAACAAGGGAACAAGGAGGCGGGGTAATCACGCAAGACCGGAGAGCACATGGCAAATTCAATAGCCATGTGCTTCCACACGTAACGAACACCCAGAGCGCGAGTTTAAACTCCGACCCAAATCGAAACTCGAACATGCGGAATGAGTCGGAGTCCAAGCCCACGCCCTGACACGTAACAAGACAGTCAGGATCCTGGCAAAACGCGATCTTGGAACTGGACAGAAGCCAGGATCCTGACAATTAGAGGTATGTATTGCGCTTATTTTACTGTTGTGGTGAATCATGCAATTAGTCATCACATGGTTTGGTGGCTTACATTGTTTTTACTGTCTTTGCACTTAAATTATTGTTGAATTGTTATTTTGATTCAGTAGTATTATTTAACTTTATGTAAATTTGAGACAAAGAATTTAATAATTGGTAGTGATAATAATTATTGGTAATTGCATTTTTGCCAAGTATATGACAAGAAACCTGAAATTACTCAACCTCTATAACATTTGGTATTTCATGGCTTTGTAAAATGCACCATTGACATTGAATTCATCAGCTTGCATGACCATATGGGAGGTAGTTGAGGAGGTAAATTGGTATGAGATTGTTTTATATCTTATTTTGTTTAATTTTGTTGCTAGAGCTACCAAATCTGATTGATGAAGTGAAGATGGCCCTGAAATCTCAGTGTTCATCAACGTCGTCAGTCAGCTCTGACTTGGAAGGTGGACTGGGTTTGCCACAGAGTATTGCACAGCCCTCCCTACAGCCTTCCCCCCACTGAAAGCAGTATCCACAGAACAGGTAGTGTACTGGCTTATCTAGTCAATGAATACTGCACTTTTCAAAGAACCATTTGGTAAACAGCATCTATTTAAAACTTTTGTCATTGGGAACACTGCATAATTAATTGTTTTTATACTGTTCCTAAAACAGGTGGAAATTTCTCCTGGATCGAATGTATTCATTGACAAACTGGCTTGGGCTGTGGCTCAGAATGCAAACTCTGCCTCCTGTTTTGTGAGAACACTCCTGACGGCAGTGTTCCCAATTGATGTGCTTCTTGTGAGCAATCTTCGAGGAACATCCAGGGATTCTGGGCCACAACGTCAGGCTCTTGACAAAAAGAAAGTGAATGCTATCTACAGTAAGTAGATCCAAAGTCTTGTTCAGGGCCACAATAGTGGCAATCACTTTACACTCAACTTTCTGGGGTTCCATTTGGGAGCCTAGTTCCCTAAAGACTAGACCATCCACCTCCCCCAGGCTGCTGTTGAGCTGTCTAACTTGATATGTAGTAATTAACTGTGGGCCACCTTGCTTCCTAACAAGAGAAATGTTTTGGCTTTTATTCATTTGTCTCACAGGAGCAATGTTGCAGAAGTGGCCTCATGTTGTGCCCTCCAGCATTGGTGCAGCTATCAATGCCAAACTTACTGAAATTAGAGGAAAGAAGAAAACACAAAAAGATCCGGAAACCTTAATGCTCTTTGATGATTGATGGCCATGACAGTGTGAAGTGTGAAGTATTTTGTTGTTGCTTTTTTGTTTTATTTTCCTGGACTTTTTCTGTTTGCTATCAAGTTGGAATTCTCAATTACACATGTAGAGTATAATTTGATTGTGTCACTTTGGTTGAGTTGAAATAAAAGTGTTTCATTGCAAATTTGTCAAATAAGTCATTGAAATATATGATTAGTATATGCAGACATATCTTAATATTGACTTAAAACATGTATGATAATTATATGTAGAGTTATAGTATATAATTATATATATTAAAAATAAATAATTATAATAATATAATTGCTTTAATGTAAGGAATTTGTTGGAAACATATAAAGCTTAAAGAGCAGGCACACAATTTCTCTATTAAAACAATATTAAATCCCTATGAAATACATATAAACAAAATAAATAAATCCTATAAACAAAATAAATAAATCCTACTTCAATTAGACTAGCATACAATTCAATATAAGAACTTTAAATGATTTGTATATGAATATCAGTAATTTCCTTTATTTTTTTACTAATACCATATACATTTGCATACTGTTGTCATGTAAAACTCATATAAGACAAGACATCCCCTACAAGTTGTATGTGTGCTTTTTTGTATGAAAGTGGCCATAATCGGTCTGATTTTGTATAAGACATGTATTGGCCTTACATGAAACACAGAACTTGTTCTGACCTGTTCAAGTAAGGAAGATATATGGTTGCTGTATATGAATCATGCAGGTTTTTTTTCATATGGGCACCCCCAAATGATCATATATAACTCTCCATTGTTACATCTACTGATTTGTGTGGTAAAATACTTACTGTACCGGCTTTCTGTAAGCAGAGCTGGCCATCGAAGAACCACCTGGCTGATGTCAGGCTTGTCATTAACAACTTCTTTTCTGCGAAAAGGCAAATGTCATGTCCATAAACTCCACGGAAAACGCTTCACGGAAGCGTGACCGCGTCCAACCCCTTGGAAGTGAGAAATCTTGCAAGTTAAAAAGCGAAATGCCCTAAATTGTTCAAAACAATGTTCTTTTTCTCATTACCCACAAACATTTATTTGATGGGACGGAACAAAAAATGAACAGCCGATGTCATGACTAACTTAGGGCTGCCGAATTCGCCTGTCGTGTGCTCAGGGTGCTTTTTTTCCAGTAACGTTACTCACAAACAAACTCTCGGCAAAAAAATGAAACAAAAACTGGATGAAACGTTTAGTTGCATTCAAACTAATGTTACTTACCAACAATTCTACAAATATCCAATCAGCTTCAACCAGGCGAAAACGACATCGCCTAAAACTGCTCAACAGCTATCAGTGTGGGGGTAAGGGGGCATGGTCAGTCAAAAACTTTTTAAATTAAGTCCATTAAACTTAAAATTATTTACACATTTAACTATGTCTGCAAAAGTAGTAGAATTTACTTACATGTTTATAGTGATGCACTAAATCTTAATTTAGGTATGTTGCAATTAAACTGTTTAATTAGATATAAAATCCGGGCTAACAGTGTAAGCATCCAAGGCAGAAAGTGAGAAGTTTAGCTTAAAAACTCATTTTTCAGGGTTTGGGTTTGAGATTATTTCCTCCCAAATGCGCTGCAGTGCGAACATGTGTAACATCGGTGACTACCAGAAAGTAGAGACAAGTAGACAAGTTATAGGTCAAGGATAACAATTATATGCAAATCATGATTTAAAGATGACATACATATAAAGAAATACCTTTTAATCAACTTGTTGCCGTGTCATGTTGAAAAAACGTTATAAAAGAACCGTCTTCAAAATGTAGCTGTCTGCCACAGATATCTGACTTGATTGCGCGTTCTTTAGAGTGAATGCAGCCGTGTCTCTGTGCTGCCTCGTTTGAAAGTGCGCACCCAGCTAATTTTTATAGCATATAAATTATTCTTACAGTTTATGAAAACTACGAAAAAAGAATTAAAATGATTAAAAAAATTATTTCAAATGAATTAAAACAGTTAGGAATAAAAATTGTTATACATAAAATACAGTTCAGACATAGCACAGTGATTAAAAATTGTCCAGGTATCCATTTGATTTTAAGTAGTAGTTCAACTGATTAAAAATAATCTGTTATCTAGATCTTTTTTTGGGGGGGGGGCTTAACAACTGCAGTTTTAAGGGAGTTTGGAAAAGTCCTAGAAAGAAGTGAGGCATTTAGAGACTTGCTTCTAAACAGTTCAACACACTTTTAAATAAAGATGTGGTAAGTGTGTCAAGGTAGCAGGTTGATGATTATTTAAGGTGCTGTACTATTTCCTCCAAAATTTTGCTATCAATTGCTTCAAAAACAGACATAGTAACTTCTTTTTGAAATTGCAGTCGAATCTGTCTGACCTCTGCATAACTTAAGGATATGCCTGTTACGGAGAAGGCTGCTGCTCCGCCTCCTCCCTGCCGCCAGAGGGAGCCCGTGCCAGAGTATTGGTTACATTTTGGACTTCATGTCCTATGTTCCCTGTACCTAGGGCTGATTACTTCCTGTGTACCACCTGTTTGTAATTACCCAGCTATTTAAGCCGAGGTTTGCACTACATTCAGTGCGATGTATTGTTTTGCCATGCACTACATTTCAAAGTGTTCTCTTGGACTGTTTACCTGTTGCCGATTGGACTGTTTATCGTTTGTGATTCTTCGCCACCTGCCCTTTGTTTTTGCTTTGAACACTGTTGCTGATTGTTTACTGCCTGCCCTGACGCTTGCGTGTTTTCCCGTTGTGTTTTTGTCTTGCCCTTATTGCTCTGTTTGCCAGTATTTGACCCTCGCCTGTTATTGGTTTGCTCTATTGAATAAAACTCTGCAAATGGATCCCTCTGCCTCTGGGTCATCGTTACAGAGGACATCGCCAACAAGCTCTCTACCGAGCTGACGGCTCAAGATTCACAGTTATCTGTCCATCAACAACAACTCACGCACTTAACCCTCGCTCACTGAAGAGCTGGTGCGAGCGCTACAAGAAGCACAGTTTTTTCCTCCGACGACAATGGCCGCTACACTTCCAGTACCCAGTCATCACATCGGCTCTGTGCTTTCTCCAGTGAGTCCTCACATTTCCAGAGTAATTTAACAACAACCCTGCTAAGTGCAAAGGTTTTTTGTTACAGTGCTCAGTGTTTGTGTCACAGCAACCTGCTCTATACCCCATCGAGAGCAGTCACATTGCTTTTATCTGTTCTCTACTCACAGGAAAAGCCCTGGACTGGGCAACAGCAGTATGGAGAGCGGACGGTTCAGTTTTTCCCACTTTTGACTTTTTTGCGCCAATTCAAAAAAGTATATGGGCACCCGTTGGAGGGCCTTAGCTCAGGTGAGCAACTCTTGGCTCAAGGGGAATTAACCATGGCTGAATACACCCTTAACGTTCGCACTCTCGTAGCGCAGACCACCTGGGTGGAGGATACCCTAAAGCTGCTCTATCGTAAAGGTTTAAACCCTGACCTGCAATCTGAACTAGCATGTCACGATGAAGGGAGGAACCTGAGTGAATACATAGAGCTGTCGATCCAAGTAGATAACCTGATTCAGTCCCGGCATCCCTGCCGAGCAAATATAAACTCCAGTATTGAGTGTGCAGCCACCTCCGAAACCATGCAGTTAAACTATACTCGTCTCTTCTCCGAGGAGCACGAACACCGGTTCTGCTCCGGTCTCTGCCTGTATTGTGGACAACCAGGTCACCAGCGATCTTAATGTCCAGTTCGACTCGCCTCTCAACAAGCTCCGGTGAGGGTAGCATCAACTTCCAATAATTTATATAATGATTTAATATAATGATTATATAATCATAATTTATATAATGATATAATTTATATAATTGAGTTTGCTCACAGCAATACCATTTTACTAATCCCCTGTTCTTCTTCCCTAGAGGTGGAGGAGTTAGACCAGGGGTGGGCAATTATGTTTTCCAAAGGGCCACATGAGAAACCTGAGCTGTGTTCGAGGGCTTAACCAATAACCTGAACTTAACTATGTTCAATATTAATTTTCTCCACCTGTGATGAACAGTAAATTATATAATTTTTATTATGCTACTGGTAATCAAAAGAATAAGGACATTCTATTACAATAAAAATATAAAATTGTGGAGTAAGTCAAAAATACAAGTCATAAACCATAATTACATCAAGTATGTCATTTTATTTTTAACACAGACTCAGAAATACTGAGTTTACATAGTTACATAGTTGTTTTGCAAATGTAAGCAATTAACTAAATACAAAAAGCAATAAATGCTATAGATGTCTTTTTGTTCATTTTTCTAATTCTGTTAGAAAAAGTTTTGGGCTTCAACAAGTGCACTGAAATCTGACTGAAGGTCTGGGGTGGATATGCGAAGGACAGCACAAGACGTGCACATCAGTAATAGAGGATCTGTGTTTGGATTTGTTGAACTGAGAAAGTCTGTTCACATATATAGGTGGATCCAAAGAAAACGGTTTATTGTTTCTAGCGATTTTGTGCGATATGATATAACTTGCCTTGGCAGCTGCATTCCTGGATGCGTTAAGTTTCTGAAAAATCCTTGTTGGTTTTGCAGTTTAGTCAGCAAGGCATCCGACTCCTTGACCTGCTCTTTATCAGATAACTTCTTGTATTTTTCTGCATGTTTGGTCGCGTAGTGTTAAATTGTATTCCTTGAACACAGCGACCTGTGCACCACAGACTAAGCACACAGCTTTCCCATTAACTGCTAGTTTTCATTTACATTTCTTGTTTGTGTATGACCGCACAGGCTGGATAAGAAGGGTCAATGGGCCAGATGTGGCCTGCAGGCCGTAAAATGCCCAGGTCTGGTTTATGGAGTCTCCCGCTTATAGACACATTCACTTTTCGGTTTACCCGAGTCATTCAAACAACAAGGGTTGCTTGAACACTTCTGTCATAGGCTGTGTGTTAAAAGTTTGGTCTCTCTAGAAGCCTTTTTATTCTTTAGACATCTCAACAGCGGAGTTCAGAGAAACTCAAGAAATTCCCTGGAAAATGGCTTTCCAGCCTAGCAGTATGTATCTGTTTTGTATTTTATATATTTGTAAGAATATACATAAAAAATACAATATTATAAAAATATAATTCATTTGAAAAATACAATACTATTTAAAATGATGTTTAAACTGTTTTGTATAACGCTCCAGTAGATCAAACAACATTATCCATAAAATCAAGAACTGAATCAACTGGGTATGTTTTATCTATTTGTCAACATTGTCATACGTTTTTCAGTACCTACGTGTTTTTGACTCAACGTAGGTACTGAATACATTATATTTTCTGACACAATGCAACAGAGCATAATAATAGTAGTGGCCACTCTGGCCGCTATAGTAAAAAGTCCTCTATGTATGTATTCAAAAACAAACTGTATTTTTTTTGTGTGTGTGGTTGATACATTTTATTTTATTTCCAGATAGATTGTGAGCTGGATCATGTAATCCCTCTGAAATACAAGTAAGCAGTGAAATGTAATTGTTTAAATTCAGGTTTACAAATGACTAAGAATGTGACTATAGCATACAAGAAAATGTGCTTTTTCTTAAGTGAATGTGGTGTCAATGTTCAGAAAATGCTCCTCCAGAGCTACCAGGACACGTTTTTGCTGTGTTTTCAGCTCTTAAAGTTCCTGATTTAAAGGTAGCATGGCTCGTTACCACAAAATGTAGTCATTTCATTCAGACACTTTTTTTATGTTTTTAATCTTTATCTCAGGGTTTCTTGATTGCTGTCTGAGTACTGTCAAACATAGATTCTTTTTTGCTTTCGTTACCCAATGCATTACCCAAACCAAATCTCATGTGTTTTAGATGGATTAAGATGCAGTTATCATACTCAACAATTTACTTTGTTCTTCTTTAAACTACTGCTTCAATAAATTAATCATTTAAAAAATATCCTACCAGCTTTGCACATCTAGAGACTGTAATTTTTGCCCATTTTTCTTTGCAAAATAGCTTAAGCCGAGCCAGATTGGGTGGGGAGTGTCTGTAAACAGCAATCCTCAAGACTTGTCACAGATGCTCAATGGGATTTAGGTCTGGACTTTGAAGGAGCCATTCTAACACATGAATATTCTTTGATCTAAACCATTTCATTATAGCTCTAGCTGTATGTTTAGGGTCATGGTCTTGCTGGAAAATGAATCTCCTTTCAAGTCTTTTGCAGCCTCCAACAGGTTTTCTTCCAGGATTTAGCTACATCCATCTTCCCATCAACTCTGACCAGCTTCCCTGTCCCTGCTGAAGAAAAGCATCCAGCATGATGTTGCCATCACCATGTTTCACAGTGGGGATGGTGTGTTCAGGGTGATGAGCAGTGTTACTATTCCGCCACACATAACGCTTTGCATTTAGGCCAAAAAGTTTAACTTTGGTCTCATCTGACCAGAGCACCTTCTTTCACATGTTTTCTGTGTCCCCTACATGGCTTGTGGCAAACTGTAAACGGGACCATTATTGTCTTTCTTTCAACAATGGCTTTCTTCTTGCCACTCTTTTATAAAGGCCAGATTTGTGGAGTACACGACTTCAGGTGGGAGACAGATTCTCCAACCTGAGCTGTGGATTTCTGCAGCTCCTCCAGAGTGTCCATGGGCCTCTTGGCTGCTTCTCTGACCAATGGTCTCCTTGCTCGGTCTGTCAGTTTAGGTGGACGGCCATGTCTTGGTAGGTTTGCAGTTGTGGCATACTTGTTCCATTTTTGAATAATGGATTGAACAGTGCTCCTTGAGATTTTTAAATTTGGAATATTTTTATAACCTAACCCTGCTTTAAACTTCTCCACAACTTTATACCTGAACTGAACTGAGTTCCTTGGTCTTCATGATGCTGTTTGTTCACTAGTATTCTCTAGATATTAGTATTAACTAGTATTCACTGAGGCCTTCACAAAATAGGTGTATTTATACTGAGACTAAATTACACACAGGTGGACTCTATTAACTAATTAGGTGACTTCTGAAGGCAATTGATTGCACTGGATTTTATTAAGAGGTATCAGAGTACAGGGGTATGAATACAAATGCATGCCACACTTTTCAGATTTTTATTTGCTTATTTTTTGAAAATTGTTGTATATCATTTTCATTCCACTTCACAATTATGTTCTACTTTGTGTTGGTCTTTTACATAAAATCTCAGTAAAATACATTTAAGTTTGTGGTTATAAGGTGACAAAATTTAAAAAGTTCAAGGGCTATGAATACTTTTACAGAGTGCACAGTGACAGTGGAGAGGGTGAACAACAACAAGGCCTGGAGAGAACTGAAGACGATTCTGTTCTACATACTGGTCCTAATCATGGCCAAAATCGCACAGTGTGAGCCAGGCTTTAAGAGGATGGCAACATGTCTTGATGCAGCACTCTTGGTGAGGGTGGGACTTTTAGAAAGGGGGGTCCCAAAGGGGGGAATATATGGTATATTTTCTGATTTGCATGATTTGTATGGTATTTTTCCACACACACTTGGTATATTTCAATACAGTCACTGAGCACAATTTTGATAAGTTTTAATCCTTTGCATGTGCACACATTTATAATTACCCTACAAGGAAATTGGTACATGATATCAAAAAAAGGGAAGTCAGGATCTGTGGCTGTGGAATGCTATCTAATGTGTATTAAAGGGGAGTCAGATTTAAGGTTGGGAGAGGCTTGAATGTTTTCTGAGATTCTCAGCTTTGTTGTCTCGAGCAATAAAGACTATTACTGTTTGGCACCTAGAACCCTTGAATAAGAGTTATTCTTATGGCATTGAGAGAAGAGTTTACACAACAATCGCAACCACCAAAAATCGGCTGTCGGTGACCATGTCAAACAAGCGATCAAAGACAACAGATGTTAGCCTAGAATTATAGAAATCATTTAGGATTTCTAAGGCACAGTGTAAGCCGGACTTGAATAGTGTGTTGGCACCTGTTCCTGCACTGATTGTAAGGCAAACGTGATTGGTTGGAGCGAGAACATGCAACGATTGGTCAGCACCACGCGGCCAGTATCTTGTTGGCTTAATTAGAAATTGGGTAGAGTCCATCCATTTGTGGATTGGTGTGCGTCCTGACGCTTGAAATGTCTGAAATATGTGTAGCGATTTACAAATGCACAGAGAGCTATCCACAAATGCATGCAGCGATCTACAAATGGACAGGATGCGACTCGCACATAAATGTCGGGCAAAGTTGTGTTTGTAGAAAATATATTTGAGAATATGTTTATTTGCAAGTCTCATTTTATTTATTTGTAAATTTAATGAATGCTTGTGAAACTCTAAGATTTATTTGTAGATCTCATTCTATTTATTTTGTGAATGTATTTTGTGAAGGTTTTTGTCAATCGTTTTACATTTATTTGTGGTTCATAATAAATTTATTTGGACTTATGCAACAATTCTACGCCATATCTATAGGCTGTAATCATGTTCTTTATTAAAGTCAAGTTGCTTCCAGTCAATGCGAAAGAATGAGGAGCCCTAAAAACTATAAGTTGCTAAATGTTTGGAAAATTTAGTCCTAATTTATAATATAAGTCCTACTCACTGAAGCAACATTCTTTAAAGGTATTTTGTGCTCTCCTGTGTTTAGTATTTGGTCACAAATTTATTTCAGTATTTCCAAAGTTTAGTTTGGTTTCAGACATAACTTTAAAATAGCCAAAAATCTCCAAAATGGTCACTCTGTAGGAAATGGACATCATCATCAGATTCGGAATACATTAAAAAATAAAAATACATTTAAAAGGACCTTCATCCTGCTGTATTAGTCTCGCCCATGCTTTCCTCAGTTCTTTGTGTCGGGAAATAATAAAAACTGAGATAAGTGTGTCGTTGTTTATAATTAGAGCAGCCCGGTACACTGCAATAACACCAGCGAGAGGATTCAGCCATTAGTTTCGACTACGTTGGGATGGTACCGGAAGTAGCGATACACTGCTTCACTTACCGGAAACAGGAAGAGTGATAAAGGTCTATCGTCAAATAAACATTAAAAATAAGGTTCACACATTATCTGTGTACTACACAGAATAGCTTTCACTGCAGTTGATAGTCCTAATAGTAATTCATTTGGAGACTGTGATCGCTATAGAGTGAAACACTGCTAGTTATCTCTTCATAGAATGAGTGTAGATGTATCTTGTAAACGGAGTGGTGAAGAGACTTACAAAAACAAAAATGTCAGCACACTCCTAATAACTACATTAACATTCATCCATCTTCAGAAGGCAGACCAAAGTGGGTTTTGAATTATTATGGAATAATAACCCCCTTTTATACATATGCTTTGATGGTAATTTAAGTGAAACTGTAATGTCAAAAAACCTGGTAGAAGCTTGCTGTAATCCTATACAGCTATTTGTTGTAAGTCTTAAAAAGCTTTTTCTGTTAGAGAGTATTTCCTTTTACAGTCTTCTTAACAACTCTGAATGTTGTAACTGCAGTTTTTTATGCTCAAAAATCAACATTAACTAAAGTTGAAAAGTATATAGCACATTTTAATTGTTTTTACTGATGGTAGTTTCTTCCAACAGATTTTAAAGCTATTATGCTGTGACATCACCAATATGCTTCCCAGACAATAAATTTTCTTACAAACATCCTTCTAATAATCAGATACAAACATGCTTGATTAATCTTATTTTTATTTGCAAAATCTGATTCTTTGTGGTGCTGGTAACAACAGGGTTAGCATCCGAATACAGATCAAATATCTGTTTCACCACACAAATGCCGCCCGCTCCCGCAGCATCCGCACACCAAAACGCTGCCACTCGTGCTGGTGAATCCACAGCTCCTGTGTGGTGTCCAAACATGCCAGCACTGATCCACCCTTCCATGCAATCACACGAGGATCCAGATCCTGTCAGATCATTCAGGAGATTGAATATGTCGTGTGTGAGGTCTTACACATATTTTAAAATTATTACATTTTCAGTTTTTTTTTTAAAACATTTCATTTCACAAGGCATTGATCATTTAATTTTTGAAGCTTCAAAAAAAACTATTCAATGCCAATATAAAGCTGGAAAGAGCAAGGATTTTTTTTATAACACTGATTGCACTCGGCTTAAAGAAGAAAGTTATATACACATAGGATGCCTTGAGGGTGAGTAAATTATAGGCTATTTTCGACTAATAACGACTTCTTTAACGTTACAGACTGGTATTACAGTTTGCTGTACTGAACGCTGTTACACTGCTTGATGATAATTGATATAATGACACATTGATTTGGAGCCCATATAATCTTTAAGTTACTCCACAGCTCCAGGTGAGCATACTGCAAACGGTCATGTCTCTTGATAATAAGCACACCGACTGTTCACATTACACACCAAACATCCTTTTCCTGTTATTTAAATCTCAAAACCCAATCAATATCCTGCAGGGTGTGGCCCAACACATAACAGAAAAGAAGCCAATTTACACACACCTTTGGTCGTGTGATGACCTCAACATTCTCCATGAGACAGCGAAAGGACGGAGGCATTTTATTGAGAATGCGATGCTGTAGAAACTCTTGTGCTCCATTAAACATCAGCCCCCCACCAACCACCAGAATACAGGAGTACATTTTACGCTTCGTTTCATCAGACGCTGTTAAGAAGATTGAAACACAAACACCACGTTAGGCAATACACCAAGAACTTACAGAATAGAATATAAGGTATGTTTGTATGTAGATATTAAATAACCGGCTGAATCTGGCTGAGAACTTATATTTAACATACTTGCAATAGTATTTTTCATTTAAAACTATTGTAAAACTTTAATTTCTTTATTTTGTAATGCAGTAATAGGAATATGATTTCTTTTTCCACTACACTAATTAGAAAATGCTGTTAAACCAAGAAAACAAACCCTGAAAATGTATTGACTGGTAAATGATATTAAATTATATTAAATCTACATTACAGTTAATTTACAGTAAATTACAGAAGAATTTTTCCCAGCTGCTACACAGTATTTTACAACATGATAATCTAAATGAAATTAATCCTAAACATACTAAAGTTCTGAAATGGGAGGATAAATACTTATACTATAAATACTTATAATGAAGGCACTTATTGAAGGCCCTATATACTCTGATAAACTCTGGTTTTGACCCATGTGTCAGTATTCACCACAGCATTCGATGCTGTGCAGGATGGCTTTGTCAATCCCCAGCGCTCTGCCCTCAAACTGACTCATGATTGTTTTTCTGGACACCACGGGTGAAGCTGTGTCATCTGGATCTGCTCCACTCATGAGGCACTCAGTTGGAGTTTGACTCAACTCCAGATCGTGACTGACCTTCTCCATTGGCTCACAGCTGCTGGATTCACCCTCAATACCAGCAGCCTTGGGAATCAACTTCCTGTCTGTTGAGACTTTAGAAGACTGTGAAAGAGAACACACATACTTCTGTTTCTCCACCCTCTGAAGCTCTAAACACACAGTGTAAGTGATTAATGATTCAAAATGGTTAATTTCTCTAAATTAAAAATCTAACAAATCAGCTAAGACAACAATTAACAGCTGAAGTCTTTCTCAGTGTGTCAGAGTATTTTGGCACTCTTGCACATTGATGTGAGAGAGCCAGAGAGACAGAATGAGAGGGAGAGACAGAGACATTAGATCTTTAAAAAGAACTTTTCACAAAACCTTTTATTTCATTTATGATTTAACAACAAAACATTAAAACCCAACTCTCCACCACAGTACAGATAGCATCATTACAACACCATCACAGTACAAAGGTTTCAACACTGTTTATTACTCTACAGTACCTAATAGGTGTAACAGTACTTAAACCAAGCCGAAAAAACATAATATACCACAGTACGTACCATGGTCCTCTCATGGCATACCAAACACCCCCCACCCCCTGCTGCCCGAGTCCAACCTCAAAGTTCAGGTTAACCCTTACTTTACCTTGGCCAAAAACAATGCTTCTTTCTTGACATTTGATTAAATATAAGTTATGCATCTTAAATTTCAGCAAGCTTTAGCCATAGATGTCACTCCTGTACCACCATGGTTGACATCGCTTGACCCAGCCCCGCGCAGTGACTTTCACAGCCCTTCTGCAGCCCCAGATGCCTTCACTATGGTTTCTCCAGGAGGCAGCGCTTGACAAGGGACATCCTTGAGTACCCCTTTGCCACATCCTTGAGACTGGTAAAAACAGACAAGGCCACGAACTATGTATAGGCAGTGAAGGGTGCCTTCTACAAATTCCCTCGTTCATAATACAGCAACACTTTTCATAAGAAAGACTTAAACCAGACTCCATGATCAACACCTGTAGTATACTGTGTATATATGTTCAGCTATGTGTGTATATATCAAAAATGTTTTAATCAAAGCAATATCAGTCTTGGTTCTGATGCTGGAGACACTCTTCAGGTTGTCATGAATATTTATGGATACATTTGTGACCTCCCTAAATGTGGTCATCCAGACTGGGAACACCTGTAAAAAGTCCTGTCCCATGTCTTCCCCTCATTTGGCAACATATTTCCTGCATACTCCTGCATACATATTTTCTTCTCTACTTTAAGAATAAGTTATATCTCATATCTCATACATAGACATACCTATTTAACCTCGTAATAACGTCTTGGTCATCTAACCTCCATTCCCTGATGAAGGGAACAAGACGTTAAAAAATTGGTCCAAAAATAAGCAACAATAGGAATTCTCAAGTGGAATTTGAATGCCAATCTCCACACTGGACATCTGGGTATAAAAGAGAGATTTAAAGGGAGATAAAATCATGGAAAATTTTTCCTCCATCAGGAAAAATTATTTACATACATAACCAAGACATTCCCTTTCTGTCACTCACTCAACATTCTGTCGATATAGTATAGGTGCCCCTATACTAAGTGCCATAACTGCTGAACTGTGCTATGGACTTGGTGGTACTGCTGCCAGCAAGCATAGCATGCCTGAGCAAGTCGTCATGGACTTCATAACCTTCAACACACTGAAAGGTGAGAATACCCCATACAGAAGGAACGAAATATCAAGCTCTTACAAGGTCATAGCAGAATAAGTTTGTTGGTCAAATGCTTTGGAATAGTGAACTTCCTGTGCCACTCCAAACCATTCCCATATAAGCTGGACCACTTCGGGGGGAGTAGCCACTCTCCGTGGAGCATTACCTGCCATGAAAGAGCATCCACTGTGCGATTGAGGTTGCCCGGGATTATGAGTAGCTCGCAGAGACTTCAGCCTCTGGTGACTGCATAGGGGGAGGTGACAGGCGAGCTGAGACATGTGACATGAGTGAGTATCGTCCTGGCAATGAGGCAACAACCTGTCCGTGAACAGCCCGTGCTGGATGTACCTGTGATAACGACAATACGCCTTGAGACCTGCTGCATGGGAACCCCGGCTCGCAGGAATCCTCAATCTAACCATAAATTGAAGGGCATATCGCCACCCGATATGTGCTGTGGCACCATGCCCACATTGGAACTGTAACCAATGCTGAAGCAGTGTCATATGCATCAACCCGAGAAGCACTATTGCAGGCCACTCCCTCAGACACCATGCCAGGGGCTGCAGAGGTACAATTGGTGTGCCCAAAGCAATCCTCCTCCAAGGGGTGAGAAAGTAAAGTAACCCTGTGAGTCCTGAGAGGTGAAGGCAGAGGGGTTATATATTGCCTTTCCATGTTTCTACCTCGGCTCTTATTGTACCTCTGTTAGTCACCTTACTAAATCCATGTCCAAACTCTGTCTATCACTTATCATAGACATCTCTATTGAACATTCTTATACTCGGTTTAAGGATCCAAAGTGATATCCTACAAAGTAACACACTTAGGCATTTATTTACGGCACCTTATGGGTCGTATGATTTCTGTCTGCATTTATGACAAACACACAGACTACTAGCCATTCAGGAGTCTCTCAAAGAATGATCTTTCAGGATTTTCAGTGCTACAGAAAAGCAATTCTTAATTATTTCGAAGTTTAAGTTTCACATATTGCAGATTTGCTAAAATCGCTGTTGAAGAGAAGGGAGAGAGTGAATGCGCCAAAACTAGGCTGCTATCAGTATATCGATACTTCGGGAAATGAGTATTGGTACCATTTTGTATATTTCAGTGTTAATATTTATCGAAATATATTTTTGACAACACTATATATTTTGACAACACTATATATTTTGTCCCTCATATCCCTCATATACACACATATATATATATATATGTATATGAGGGATATATACAGTCATGTGAGAAAATTAGGACACCCTATGAAAGCCTGTATATTTTAAAATATATTTGGACATATGGATATTTAATATCAATTTTAATGATACTGAGGGAATCCAAATAATATAACTAAACAATTAAAAAATAAGAAAAGCCTTTTTAAACTTTCGGTAAAATGTAATTTAAAACGAATGCAATTTCTGGTGAGGAATAAATTAGGACACCCCAACATATCCCACTTAAAATGGTTAAAATCACACACAGGTGTATCACGTCACGTGTATGCACATGACCAGTACATCGTTACCCAGCATTTTAAAGGAGCCTTGCCCTATTTAAACCTCAGATTTAGTTTGGTGTGCTCCTGACTGTACTGAAGTGTTGAAGTGAGCACCATGGTGAGATCTAAAGAGCTGTCTGATGCCCTCAGAAAGAAGATTGTGGCCGCTTATGAGTCTGGTAAGGGATTTAAAAAGATCTCAAAAGAATTTGACAT
>JAZGTJ010011428.1:0-16927 GCA_036877575.1 Botia almorhae
ACTCAATGTCCGGTGCTGAGTGAACCTTACTTCCTGTTTATATATCCGCGGAGATTACTTCCGGGACCTCGTGACCTCACGTGACTCGGTGCGCGTGACACATATTGTTTTATTGTGACCTTATCCAACGATTTGGAGATACTTGTCTTCCCTCATTCATGTAGAAAGGACATGGTCTTATATGACTAAAATAGCTGCCCAGAGGCGTTGCCAAGATGGCTGCCGAGTGCGGAGACTTTTGCAAATGGATTTTGCTTACTCTCAGTTCTCAGCTTCTAAGGCAGCATGCAAACTGAAATGAAACCTCATAAGATTTGAAACGCTCCTCATAGGTGACAGCTCCATTAACAGTCATTCACGCATGCTACACAAACAGCATCCGGCTGATGCCAGAGACGCTCACCATTCATTCCAATAAAATCTGATGCTAGCTACGTTGCTAAGCTAAAATTCGATACTCTAGATACCACAAAAATCCATCCCTCCAATCCCCCCCAACCACACACACAACCATTGAGTAAGTAGTCCATTTTAAATTACATAGCAGCGTTTAACTCTGTTAGTACTTTTAAATACAGAAACAAATATGTTTATATTCATATGTAGGCTAAACACTTTCCTGGAGCTTGTCGCAAAGCATTCTGGGATATGAGAATATCCAGAATGAGTAGAAAAATAACAGATACATTTAATGATGGAGCCTCTTTCTTCTTTCTCACCTGCAGCCGCAATTAAAGTCTCTTTCCTTTTCTGTCAAGTTCAAAAGCGTCTGTCAACAATCTCACTGTCAGTCGAGACCCTTTCACACACACACAGGGTGGAAATTACAGATCTAACATCTCTTATTATGACTGTCATCTTTCACACAGTGGACAAAATTATTCTATTCAAAAACTATTCTTAAGTTGTTTGTGGAACATTACAGTTCTGTACTGTAAACAGTACAGAATTTTACAAAATTGTCTGAATAACATTTTTATAACCAAGCAATAACATTAATACAACGTCTAAAAAACTGGATGTTTTGAACATTCAAAACATGATTTTTGAACGTTCAAAATATGATTTTTGAACGTTCAAAATATGATTCGTTACTTAATGGAAACAATCCTTCCTCTACCTGAAAAAAATACAGTTTTGCCTTAAAAACATGCAAGTGATTTAACAAAAACACAGGCTCGATAGTTCTGCTTTTAAATCCATCCGCTCATTTTGTACAAACTGAGAGAACAGTCCAAATAATTTTTCTTTGACATTGGACAGCGTGGTTCACAGTTTCAATCTATACACACCAAATTACAAATAACCCAGAACAAGTGTTGAAGCGCAGGTTGCTCCAGTCACACCATCCACAAAATGACTGTGAGTCACGTCTAATGAAAGCATTTGCTCAAGAACCATTCATAAAACAGCTTCATTTTGATGTTAAAATGGCCATATTGTCTCTCTTTATTTTTGAGAGTGGATGTCAGATGGGGGTGCAGCACTCTGGTGTGGACTCAGAAGTCCGGATCTCAGAATCCCGCTGATGGTCCAGACAGCCCTTGACAAAAGACCAGCCACCAATTAATCCATTAAACAGACAACAGTAGAGATACACACACATCCATAGACCTCACAACTGTTGAGAGCCCTAAACGCAGTGACTTCTAGCCCCCTATATGCTCTGACTCACTCTGTAGAGAGCAGGAAATTACCGCACTCTTACTCGGCTGTAAAAATGCTGTGAATTGCTGTATTCTTCCTTTCATCTGCTGGATTACTGTAGCTATAGACTCACAAAATGAAATGACAAAAGAGTGTGCACATACGTAAAAGCACATCCACATATACACAGTGACCATCATATCCGTCATGCATCAAATGAACCCTCTTTAGTCATAAATGACTAATAAGATCACATTATTCCAAAGAAAAACACTTCTGTGTTCATAATCTTTGCTCAAATTGTAATAACTTGCTCCGCCTCTGAAACAGATTTCCATCTGGCTGACATCATCAAGCCCTTTAATTTTTAACCCCTTATCTGATGTCTCCTGTAACAAAGAAAACTTTTCACCATTTACTAAGGATAAAATCAAGTTCTGCCATATGTTTTGTCCTGTTAATTGGACACGTATAATTTTCTAACTTTTATCTAACTTTGTGATCATAAAACAATTTCTAATGTCACTGTATATTTTTTAAAACCTTTGAAGCCTCCACATCCAGATGGAATCTTGTAAAAAAACACGATGGGGTACAAAATCCACACATTTACATGTATGCATTTGGAAGACGCTTTTATCCAAAGCCACTTACATGACATTATACTACACATATGTTTCTGAGTATGTGCAATCCCTGGAACGAACCCATGACCTTTACATTGTTACAACGCCATGCTCTAACCACTGAGCTACAGGAAAGTATACAAAAATGTTTTCATTAGGGATGTAAGAGTCATAAGGCAAAAGCAACAGAACACGGGACATAAATACATGCACCCCTCTGACCATGATACCAACACACAGTAAGAGGTTAAGATGAGCAAAAGCTGCCCTAACAAATTCCCTCAGGACTTTTCACGGACAGCAGCACTGTCTGAGAGAACGTTCCCTCAGAAACATTCACATCAACTGAGAATAAAAGTGTGTATGCATGCTGGGATGTAAATTGCCCAGGGCTCCAAAACTCCCTGTGGCACTTAAACACTGAGAATTATCAGAGAAATACAAACACAGAACCTCTAAGACAAAAGAGGAAGAGATATGACCACATAAACACAAGAATATTGCTAAGAAAACAAAGAGCTGAAAAAAATACAAATGCACAGAGAAATGCTTTCTTTATATAGTGTACAATAACCATGACGATCTAACATCAGACCCAACCCAGCTAACAACTAGGTTGTAAGAACATTTCTCTAACATTTCTATTAGTAAAAAAACGTTAGAAAGCGACGTTATAAAAACAACGAAAGAAATGTTATTTTGAAAGTTCTAGGAACATTTTTAGGGGTTGTATTAACATTATCACTTGGTTCTAAGACCGTTATTCAAACTATAACTTGGTTCTAAGACTGTTATTATTAAACACATTTTTTTTTAATTCTGTAAACGTTCCACTAACTATAATGTTCATGATATATGATATATGGCATTAAAAATGTTATACTAATGTTACTGCCAAAACATTTTAAAAACTTTGAGAGAACTTTTGGAGAACACTGGCCAACATTTTGAGAATGTTCCCTGTTAGCTGGGAAATAAAACCAGCAGCTGTAGAATTCCTCAGAGCTAGAACGCTGGTCACTCATTAGGTTCTAGATCCTGTTCCTCTGTCTGCTGCATGCGTGTTCATGATGATACATTCAGTTATCGAGCGCTTTCTGTTCTACTGAACCTCTACGTTCAGTAGGCGTTCAGTAGAACCCCTACTGAACTAAACCCCTACTAAACCAAAGCGACTGCAGAACTGCATTGACATGACATCAAACGTCACCGTTACTTAAATTTTTTATGATGGTTTTCGTAAAATTATGCAACTATATATGTTTTAACTCTGATGTGCCTTCCTAGCTAACTAAACTTACACTGATCCCCCAAGCAGAAACGTATCTGAACGTGCATATTTAAAGGTCTGTGGTGCAGATGTATTGACCTTTATAAACATCTTACCAGGCTAAAATTTACATTCCACACACATTCATCTCAGAGCTGCGCTATAACGCACAATTTGTGTACGATTTACCTAACGGGCTCATTGTGTTGACCACTAGAGGCAATAAAAATTCTAAATAAATGTGTGGCCAATAAATAAACAAATAAAAACACACAGATACATACACACAGATACATACACACAGATCCAATGCATGTCCATTCACACCATGAAAATAATCAAAAACACATCAACCAGGTTCACACATACACACCTGGAGATGTTTATTCAGTCGTTTTAACTGCTTGAATACTCCACAGATACAGTAAATTAACCGATGGAGTAAAAAAAATTCAATTGTATTTGACAGAAAAAAATATACGTTTTTAGTTATTTAAGAGGTTAAATCTGTCTAAAAACCTTTACAAATGTCTTTTATGCAGAATTCCACCAACTGTTGGAGTCCACCTCACTTTTAGACACGCTGACATTTGCCCCGCCCATTTTTGGGGAAATTTTTGGTGCGTTTGAAAGACCTCGCTTACGGTAGCTTTTCAAATCCTTCCTGCACGCCCGGTTTCACGGCTTCAGAGGGGAAAGAAAGGTTTAACTCCGCTTTAACAAGAAAGGAAAACGCAAATGCCAGGAGCAGCGCAGACCTCAGCTGAGCTCTGTTCTCATTGTGGTGTGCACATTAATCCCAGAATCCACTGGGGCCGAAGCTACCTTCACCTGCTCAAATGAATCAGCCACACACGCAGGACGCACCTGAATAACAAGGTGCTGGCGCTCACTTACAAAATCTCTCATTCATTTGTGTGTGTGTGTTGAGCGCAGACGGACTGGGAGAGCCAGCGGCAGACACGCTCGTGCAGGTTGGGTTTGAATGAGCTAAAAATATCCCAGGAAGAACGTGAGATGCCTTAGCAAAAACGAATATGCCATTTCCATCCGGTGACGGATGGTGTGGTCACGCCGTGCACATGTGTGTGCCAGAAGAGGGGGCAAGACACCTTCAGAACCACAGACGGTTGGAGAGAGAGAGACACAAGCAGAGAAGACAGACGTGTATTGACAAAGCAAGAATGATGTAAGAAAAGAGCTAAATGATCAAACCGAAGGTGTGAAAGACAGACAGGGAGATCGAGGGATAAAACGCCGCTCTAGTGACACGCAAAACAAGCGAACAAGGAAAAGGGGCGCCGGGCGGTGCGTGTTAAGAGGCAGATTTATGGCCACGCATTACGGCTGGCAGCATGCAGAGTTTTGTGGTGTTAAAAATGCATTCATCACATCTACTTACGTATATGGCAGAGAACAGAGAGGAAGAGAGAGCTGAAAGAGAATGCAATGGAGAGTGATGGAACAGAAGCTCTTTCTGCTGTTTAGACAGTCTGCTGTGGCTGAGGTCATTGGCTAAGCTCTTCTGCTGAGGCCCAAACAAAGGCTGCTCTCAATTAATAGCTTTTATTAATCAGCTAAGCAGCCGGCGTTGGGGCTTATATGCTCACGACACAATGCTTATAAAGCCAACAACCAAAAAACAACGATAACAGTAAACATTCTCAGAACACTGGCTAACATTCACTAAAAAAGTCTTAAAGTTATCATAAAACGTTCTTGCAGTAACGTTAGTAAAACATTTTTTAACGTTAATAATGATAACATAATATAAATATATTAGAAATATTATTAGAAATATAATATAAATATATATAATACAATATTGTAATATTTTATATCAAAAATTTCAGTTGTTAGTGGAAATGTTGCGGAAACGTTCTTGCAACCTAAAATTTTTAGCTGGGGTGTCTGTTCTGTTCGTGGTTACTAACCAGGCACGTTACCGTGACAATTTTCCAGCAACAACCTATTTATTTGTCTGCACTGAAGGCAAAATGACGTGACATTATTGTTGTTCATTCGCTGCTTTGGATAAATCAGCCGTCTCTGATAAATGTAATATTAAATGTAATTGCAAATGTCGACACTGAAATTGAAAATCCTGCACAATGACACACAATTAACAGGATAACACATCTGAGGTTTAATATACAGTTATGTAAAGTAAGATTTTGGGCCGATGACATTTTAGAAATGAGAACCAAGTGATCAACAAAATCTCCTGTAGTTTGCCACTGTCACGCCTGGTTAGGACAAAAACTCCTGACCAAGAGATTCTGCTGTCTTGGTCTGTTCCATAGGTCTCATGCTCGGATGCCATGATCTCAGCTCAATAACATCACACTCTCTTCTGGAACACAACATTGATTCCAAACGACTCACATGCACTTCCTTTTAGCTTTGCTCATTTACCGGGCACCTGCAATCTGCACAGCTGAAACAACATCACATCAGCACTGAGCCTTTTCTCTTTCTAAATGTACAAAATGTAATATTTGCCTCTAAAAACAATCTATTTTCTGCTGATGTAATCAAGGCAGTGTAGGCAGGGAAAAAATAATATTAACCAATAGCATATCTGAAAATCTGTCACCCAATAAATTCTAGTGCATAAAATAATAAACCCCGCCCCCCCAACATTATGTTTCACTGAACACACTGAGGTGAACCTTAGTGATGCTCAACTCAAGTGTAAGCAGTTTACCTTTGAAGCAACAAATACTTTATCCTCTGTTTCTGCTTTGACCGACAATTCAGGAAGTTGATGTAGCTGTCGCTGGATTGGCCGAATGAACTTAAAGCGAGGAGCCAATCACAGATCTTATTTTACCCCTTGCTATGTGGTGTGAGGTGTTAATATTTTCAGAAGCAGCTGGACAAGAGTTGGTGGTTTTTCAGAGAAACAAAAAAACATTTTTCAAGTGAAAATCATTGCAAATGCTCTTTTGTGTTTTCAAACACACACACATAAATGATGATTAGATCCTCTGTAGAGGAAAGTCTGTCTAAGGTGCATTACTGTACAGATGTCAGCATGTGTTTATGTGTCCATACTGTCTCACACTAGCCATCTGTCAACAGGAGGTCTGTGACCAATGGCCTGATTCCCACAGCATTAGGAACGTGTTCAATGAAGCAAAACAAATAGAGCATATGACTAACCGAATAAGCTGTGTGCTGTAATCGCTCTGCATGCAGAAAAATTGCAAACATTTTAATGCATTTTAAAATCCAGTATGCCATGCCTACCTAAATGTTATATCGCAGAATAGTATCTTATGTAACAGTTGACTTGGTGTCTTACAGTAGATGGACAAAGGACAAAGATGGACAAAGGCAGGCATGAAAATCCACCAATATTCCACACACTACACAACTATATGTATTATGAATGGTGTGTTAGTGGTTAAGGTCAGGGTTAATAACCAAGGTAGCTGGGTTTGATCCCTGCAAGGAATGAGCCATGAGCAGTTAATACTGTGCCCAAAACACTTGACTGTAGGTTTCTCCAGTCTTTAAAATGAATGTACTGTAAGGACATTTAAATAAATGTGTCTGCTAAATGACTATTAGCTTAGTGCTCTCCAGACAGAAGAGGAAACCACCAAACCTTTTAGCACATGGACATGGACAAACATCCCAGCTAACAGATACCACTCTCAGAACATTGGCTAACATTCTCTCAAAGTTATCAAAAATGTTCTTCCACTAACATTAGTAGAACTTTTTTAACATTATATAACACATCAAAAATGTTATTCCTAAGTTGTTAGTGAGACGTTTCAAAAACGAAATTAAAAAATGTTTGAATAACGTTATTATAACCAAGCAACAGCGTTATTAAAACGTCTCAGCGAGATTTAAAATGAGATCTGTTTGGCCCCTCACTCTCAGGACAGTTCGGTCAATCCAGTAAGCACCACTAAAGTCCAACCTGAAACATTAAATCCAAAAAGTTTTGAATCTGAATGTGTATCCAACACATTTATCTGCCCAAGAAAGACATCGCTGGACTGACAGTTAAGTATGAAATTAAAAACTAATTCACGCACCTTCCTAAAATTAAAAACCGTCCTAATTCACTCACCACAAGCTGTTTTACATTTTTCTGTGGAACACCCAGGGAGAAATGTGTGATCATGACCAGAGCTCTTTAATTAACTGACAAAATTAGACAAAACTAGCACAAAACTAGCGCGCTGTATACAGGTTTTCTGTAGACACACGGTAACTTGAAATTTTAGTCCTTATCGAGTGAAAATCAGCCATAGGTTGCTTCCAATTCAAATATAGAACATGGCAATACGTCGCGTCAGGTCTGACACGATGATAGACACACAAGAACAAATGACAACTCACATCACAGACGTCAGACCTGGTGAGATTTCTACTGATGCACCATATTAGAACTGAATGCGAGTATGACTGAGTTCTGGAATCATAAGCTGTGGGGGAGATTTTCAGAAAAATCATGTTTCATATACAATATTATCATGTGGCTTTAGATAATTTAGGATGTGGAGCGCAAACCAGATAACATTTTTTATTACAATGACAAAAACATAAAAATGTTATTTTGAAAGTTCCAGGAACGTTTTTTAAACCTTGTATTAACATTATTGCTTGGTTATAAGAACACTGTAATGTTTTTCAAATTGTCCACTAACTGCTTAAGAATAACATTTTTAATATATGGTAAATACGTTCTATTAATGTTATGTTTTTAATAGCTTTAAGAGAAATATTAGTCAACGTTCTAAGAGCATTTCCTGTTAACTGGAAAGTCACACAGACTATTTTAAGGTGCTTTTTGTCATTCTGGGAGCTTAATCACCCTACGTCCCATTATGAGTAAGACCACATTGGATATTTCTGCAGTATTTTTTTCTATGTGTCTATGTTCTGTGAAAGTCAGCCAGTCATATGGATTTTGAGCTACATGAGGAGAAAACGATAACACGATTTATCCGGCTCCTTTAAGCAAAGCCAATATTTTTGATAAAGAAAAATCCGAGATGCAGAACATTTCCTTGCGGAAAATAATTTGCCTACCGCGCAAGCAATATGAGCAGGTTACTGGTTTCCTTATTCTCCCACTTATTAAAGATAAAGGGTGAACACACATCCACAACCACACACATACTGTAAACGTTTCCTCTGTAATCTACTGTAAACCTTAACACTCTTATTCTTTTTAACACTGAGGTCCCTGTGGTCTGTGCTGTACGTACATCACAGGTGTACCTGTGCGATTAAAGTCAGGGAACAGGGCTTTTGTCACACTTTAAAATCCTTAACTGAAACCCTCCAGAGACGTGTTCTTCCCTCTCCTGTATCACACCTCCTTCTCCACCCTTCTCCTTCCTTTTCAAGCTTCGTTTCATATGCCTTCCGCTTTCTCTCTGTCTTTAATATCCTTCATCTTTTGGAAGTCACACTGCAGTGAACAGGCAGTGTTTGCGATATGAACTGTAAGCTGTTGTGACATTAATGGAAAACGAGGGATGCGCAAAAACAGGAGCTCAAATCCTGGGAGGAGTAGATCAGTGGAGCAATCGAACCCTAACAACACACGGGTGAAGCACAGATACAGTTTCTCGGGTCAAGCGATGGAGGAAACCACGGACTGTGATACAAACTTATTTCAAAATGGGCCGAACTGATTTTCCTAGCTGCTAGACACACCACAGTCCGTAACGACAGCTGCTTTTAGAAATGATGCAAATGTTTTCAAAATAAAATAAACTGAAATTGACGAACATATTCACACACTTTTATAAATGAAATTCCGCTTCAGTTCTCAGAAAGCCAGCAGTCGTTTAATCATCGCTTTCAGTGTATTTCAGCAGACGACAAGTAGTACATTTATTACGGATTCATTCTCCCTGAAGGTAACCTGAGGATAAGGATTTTTACACCTGGATACCTCCAGGGTTTCTTACGACTCACATGGAGGGGGATTCAAACCAGCAACCGTACAGTTACCAACCCTGAGCTTTGACCACTATGCCCCACACCACTGCACCATCCAATGTAATTATGCTCCTGATCATCCTCGATTTGATTAGAACATGATTACCGAATGGACACGAGATAAAATTCAAGTATTTAAACATCTTGCTACTCTTCACACTGAGATAATGACACCAGCAAATGTTTCTGTATGTGAAACACATCCAGATGCTCCTGAATTCATTTTACAAGCCACACCGTTGAGAGTCTCCACACAGCATATGAAGAGCTTCTATGAAATTTCTGTACACCATCTTCATGAGGTCCTACGGGTCAAATGAAAGTTTCCAGTTGCAGTGCGACCACCATCACTGTCAAACAAGAAGTTTGGAGCCATCCAGAATATTCTGGGACTGGCTGTTCAGACCCTGGCCAACCCTGTTTACAAGACACGTGCCAGCACGTGTTCGCCAAAAGCCACTTACAGAAAAATGCGGAACAATCTCACGCTTTGGCTTAAATGTCAAGTGCCATTTCTAGTGAAAAGTCAACACCTGGTTAATGCCATGAAGTCAAACCAGGTGGTGATGTCATCATGAAGCTTTTCTCTGATCTAGAACTGAGATCGGATCTCATGGAGTGCGCTAGCTTACAGGAAACGTTCTCAGAACGTTAGGTAACGTTCTGTAAAAGTTCTCAAAGTTGTCAAAACATTCCTGCCGTGACATTAGTAGAATGCTTTATGAAAGTTTTTAAATGTAAAATGTTTAAATAACGTTCTTATAACCAAGCAACAATGTTTTGACGTTTTTAACTTTCTAATAACTTTCAAAATAACTAACATTTTTGTCACTTAATGGAACCATTTAGGAAACATTCTTGCAACCCAAAATTGTTAGCTGGGTAATTGCTTAGAATAAAACACAGAAAGGTCTACATGGATAAAAATCTTCACCAGAGAACATGCAGACTCAGGCAATGAGCCATATTTTGGCATGACAAGCACTGGAGGACGGCTTTTTGAGATTCTCTAATTGGCGAAGTCAAAGCCAGGACTTAAAGCCCACAGAAAATGTGCAGAGAGACCTGAAGATTACAGTTCAGAGACACTCCACCGCGCATCTGCGTGGAGAAATACTGACCAAATCCACTTTAGCAAAGCTGGTAGAAGCAGAGCCAACCCAAAAATCTCACAGCTGCGATCGCTGCCAAACACGCTTCTACAAAACAGCACATAAAGACACCAAATATATATAAATATCACTGGAGGATTTCCTCTATTGACGTATATTACACTTAATAACTACACCTTCTTGGCAAGTTATGGCAAAAGATAACATTTTAATTCATTGCGAAATAAGACTAAGGAAAGATGATAAATCATTTCTAAGGGTCCTTAGAAGTACTTCTCGGATCTGGGAAATTTTACCTCACAAAAGAAAATCACAAATAAGAACGGTTTATTACAGAGATTTAATAAAGTATTAAAGAGATTAACTTGAGACTCTTTTGCTCCTCAGTTTTTTCTCAAGAGAAAAACATGCTGCCAATCTCATGTGTCTCTACAACTTTATCTCAATGTCTCAGACCTGGTTTAGATCAGCCAAGAAACCAAAATCTACAATCAAAAGTCAGAGATTTCAATTTAAACACTCTCATTATGATTTTTCATACCAAAAATATCTAGGTTAAGCTAGTTACATTTGTATACTTTAATGGAATGCTAATAGAATGCTACAAATCTGATATCAAGTTACCAAGATTACCTAAAGAAAGCATAACTGATATCTTTCTCAAAGGATAAAAGATCAACCCACATTTAGCGTAGTCTCACATAGACAGACCTCCATACTGACAGCAAAAGATCTGGACTCCATCGCTGCTTTTATTGGCCAAGAACCGCCCAAGAGGCTGTCTGACTGGTATGTAAAACAACCAATCAAAGTTCAACTTGCTCAGCATCATGTTTCCAGTCATACTGCTAAAGATTGTGACACTCATCTGCCAGACATCCCAGCTAACAGAGAACATTGGCCAATGTTCACTAAACGGTCTCTCAAAGTTCTCTGTTATCAACAACTTTCTTGCAGTAATCTTAGTATAACTTTTTTAACATTATGTAGCTATATATAATAGCAAAGCTTTGTTAGTGGAACGTTTAAAAAAGTTACAGAATTAAAGTTTAAATAACATTTGTATGAACAAACAATAATGTTAATACAACATCTAAAAAACCTTAGACTAAAACTTTCAAAATGACATTTTTAACTTTTTGTTACTTGAAATAAAAATGTTCTGAGGTCCTGTAGAATTCAGCCAATCAGATGACGACTTCAAAGCTCTTGAAGTGTCTCCAATTAAGTGTTCCATATGCATCAGACGTTCAGCCAGGGGACCATGGATGTTACATCTGAGGTACCCTATAAAAAGCAGCTGTCTAGCACCCTATCTAAAAGCACTGTCTAAAATCTGCCGTTGAGAACTGACGTTGAGAATTCTGCACATTTAGGAGTCAGACGCGGATGCACATGAATAATGATTGTGAAGTGATATTGATGAATTTGATGTCTAAAAGCTCTAAATGATGGTATCGGGATTTAGCGAGTGTGTGTTAGCATTTGAAAGACGGGTGCTGGCGGGACGTGCTGGGGAAAATGTGGCATTTATCACAATCTTTCTGTTCCTTTCACCCTCATTATTAACAGACACTCGGGCCCTGCTAAAGGACGACCTCGTTAACACTACGGCTTCATGCTTTTAATGAGGCTCACATATATACACACACTCGCTCGCATTCAATCAAAACTATATACAAATGCATGCGTGGACACCAATGCACACTCATGCATCGCCGTGAGGCAGAGATGAAAGGTGCGATATTGAAGATTCAAGAAGAAGGAAATGTCTGACAGCTGCTCGCACACGCGTGCACACACACACACACACTGATGCATCCTACTGTATACACATCATAAAAGCTAAATGCAGAGAAAACTGACCAAGGTGCCAACCTAAGAAACATGCAGTAAACCTTCTCGCTACCAGCCAATCAACTAGTAGAGATGTATCCATAATTGAAACAATACGATGTTTACATTTACACTTAGTCGTGCACACATAATGTGTGACCAAATAAACATTCACATATTTGTATTTGTTCTTGCAGCAACAGATCTCTTGGATCCCAGCTGATTCATAAAAGAATATTTCTCAAGCATGCCTTGTGCATACTACACCCGAGTGAGAGATTAAACCAACGGACAACTAAAATCCAAAGGGACGTACAGTACATTCTTTAGTCTGTGCATTAACTGGGTTTCCATGACCATTTATTAAACTTCTACATTTGGCTCCTACATCTTGGACTCCACCATCACAAACAAACCAATGGAATTTTTAAGGGCTCATATAGAAAACCTGCTGGAACCTGTCCAATTAGATATGATCACACTTAACCCAACACAAATAAATCCACCCACTCTGAGCCACTAATGAATATTACTCAATCAAAATTCAATGTCAATATATCTAAAGCTTTAGTATTTCAGGAGTTCAGAAACCAGAACCCTCTCATTTAAGATCCGTTTACACTTACAGCGATTCAGAGAAAAGAAAAACTAAAGAAAACTAGAGAATTGTTTGATGAAAAGAAACGCATGAGATTTTGATGACGTGGAAAGAGTATTAGCTTAAAATCAAGCAGGTGCCCAGTTAACAGGGAATGTTCTCAAAATGTTGGCTAACGTTCTCTAAAAGTTCTCTCAACGTAATCCAAAAATACCTGCAGTAACATTAGTAGAACATTTTATAACATCATGTATCATATATATCAAAATGTTATTCTTAAGTAGATAGTGGAACATTTTAAAAATGTTAGAGAATTAGTCTGAATAATGTTCTAACAACCAAGCAATACCATTTTTGTTACAAAAACGTTTCTACAATGTTAGCTGAGTACATGCAAAATAAATATCAGAATGAACAACTCTAAAATTCTAAAATTTTAAAAACTTCAGTTCTGCTTAACTTACTTATCGCCAACCTGCGCTAACGTCAGCTCAACATCGTCAACACTCATTAAAAACAAATGACTTTTCTTGCTTTGTTACTGTAAATCTAAAGGGGATAAACACCTCTTAACCCGTCACAAACCAAATGCAAAATAAAAGACATGTTTAAACGCAATTAAAGTTTCATGCACATCTCCAAATCATGGCTGCAGTCGGTGCAATACTGCCGCTGGAGATGCCAGCAGAGCTGTGTGACAAAATCAACGATTCAATTAAAGATGCCACCTGCAACCGTAACACCTGTATCTTTTCAACAGGAACAGGTGAGTAACCGAGACTCTCTCTTGCTCCCTCTCTCTTTCTCTCTCTCTCTCTCTCTCTCATATCCATCAGCACCATATGTCGCTTGTGAGACCCTGGGGACTGGATACAATACACAGCAACCCAACTGTCAACTCTGACATCTCCGTGACGACGAATAAGAGCCTGCGAATTACAGTAAAGCTACCATAGGAGACCCCTGTCACTGTATCCATCTCTGTCTGCTGCTCTCTCGCTCCTCGCGCTCCTCAGTTCTCAAAGTCAGCCGCAGTCGCGCTAATGAAAAGCGGCTTCAATTCAACAATTTGACCAGCCGAGCAGAGAGAGAGAGAGGGAGAGAGCGAGACAGAGAGAGAGAGAGAGAAATAAAAAAGAAAGAACAATCATATTAGCTCATGCATGCTGAAGAAATAAAAGAGAACAGGACAGGCGGAAAAGAGAAAAGAACAAGTGAGACAGAGAAAGAGATTGAAGAGAGAGAGAGAGAGAGTTTGGAGCAGTGACAGAACTCACCGTTTGCTGCAGGTCAGGGATGCCTATGCGGACAACCAGTGTGTTGCCCTGGGGTTCCTCCATGGGGCCGGACGGCGCTTTGCAAACGTCAGCGTGCGGAGATCGGGAGCTGTCCCCCCGGCTGGTGCTGGAGCGGTGGCGGGGAAGAGGCTGCGCAGGTCGAGAGTAGATGAGGAGAGGGAGAGAGAGTGGCAGCGAGAGAGCTGGAGAGAGGGGGTGGGCTGAGGGGGGCACTGATGGGAGTTTGGGCTGCTGCTGTGGACGATCTCTGGGCTGGGAAGGCTCATGTTTGCCCGAGCCCGCACTCACAGGCATGCTCTGTGTGTGTGGAGCTCCGACCGCATAGTGCCTCCCTCACACACACGCACACACAGAGCTGCTTGCGCGCACACACAGACCTGCTCGCGCGCACACACGCGCGAGTGCACGGGCACAGAAGTGTGTGTGTGTGGGGGGGGGGTTAGAGCAGATGCAAGAGGGGATTAAAGAGAGAGAGATAAAGAGAGAGAGAGAGAGAGAGAGCAAGAGAGGTTAGATGCTTGCCGTGATAAATCATTTTAAGCAGGAAACCTGTGGACTACAATACGGGTTTAACACATTTCTAAAGCACAATCAGACAGATTACAACAGCTTTATTAAATAACGCAAAATTATATGCTAATTATCTGCAGACGATTACAATAAACCTTTAAGTACACAAAACTCCTGAGCCCAATACATTTCGAAGTACATTTCTAAACTAGTGTGGTTAGTAAGGCACTGATGTCTCACCATTACATGTAATAATACAGTCCGTTCCGGTCCTCTAATCTGATTGGACAAGCTGCATTTCAAGAGTGTATATATGTAGTATTACAAAACTTGTATGTTTTACTCTTTTTGGTTCGATAAAGTATTTTAAGCAGCAGGGAAAGATGTGAGCTCATCACGAATTTAAACACACAATACGACTGATTACAGTGTCATTAAATAATTCAAAATAATCATATCAGATACCAAAAAAAGATTTCTAATTATCTGATTCAGTTGATTAGTGATAAATGACAGAATTAAAGTGCGGGTGGGGGGTTGGGGAATCAGGGGGGCCTGTTTTTTAGGCCAGTGTTATTTTTGCAATCTACATTAAAGCTACAGACACTGTCTGAGATGGTTTGTGCCCCCCCCCACTGATAGCATTTGCAATTGTATAACTGTGCGTGTAAATCAACATTTTCTCCGTTTGACTGCATATTACACAGACAGACCAACGCAATTCTGAAAAGCCTTTGATGAATCAAACAAACATATTGGTTTTATATCATGTTGAGGACTTTAAATGAACTTCTATTTTTTGATATTGAATTAATTCTTTTTATAACTGTAACAGGGAAGATTCTCATACATTGGCTAACAGTCTCTAAAAGTTCTCTCAGTTATCAAAAACATTCTTGAGTAACGTTAGTAGAATGTTTTTTAACATGATATATCAAAAACATTATGCTTAAGGTATTAGTGGAACGTTTTAAAAACAGTACAGAGTTTTAAAAATTGAATAACGTACTTAGCACCAAGCAATGATGTTAATACGATGTCTCAAAAACTGGATGTTTTAAATGCTTAACGTTTTTTAAATGTTTTTGTTACTTAATGGCACGTTAGGGAAACATTCTTACAGCCTTAAATTGTTAGCTGGAAACATACTGTAAGTATAAGTACAGAAATTTCTTTTCATTTTTTGGTTTTAGTTTTCACTGTGTGGACCATCGGGAGAGTGAGCGATTAAAATTTCACAGCACTGATTGGCTGAGGTCACAGGGTCTCGTTTACGCTCTGCCTTAAGTCTTGCACTCAGCAAAATGTCCATAGACCTGTTCAGCAAGCCAGCAAGAAATGTGATTACTGCACATTCAATACCCTAGACCAGCATATTTCTGTCTGTGTGAACTTAAGAAAGCAGGGAAATAAAAGAGAATTTACATGCAATCACCACAGAGTAAAACACTCGCCACAGAAATGACCTGTCAGCCATGTGATGTCATAATGAGCACCTGCCTACTAGCTGGACACGTTTTACTCTTGCTTGCCCACATGCCCTTGTCTTTATCCCTAAGGGAAAAAATCTGACTGTTCCAAAATCTGATTGTTCCACTTTATAACCCTGCCCATCTCAATCCGTTCCTGACAGGCTAGCATGTGATCTCTCTTTCCCATAATTCCCTGCCAACAAAAACGGCTTTTTTTCTGTTGCTCTTTCTTTGTTCTCCATTTAATCGTTTGAGCTCCCTCTCCTTTTATTAACTGAAAAGTTCCTTCAATTTGTCTTGTTCAGCAGTTTAATTGTGTGTCTAAATCTTTTCTTCCGGTAACACTCATGGGCATATTGTTTTCTACACTGTCATTTTACTCTGTGAACACACACACACACACACACACACACATGGCTTTGTCATTTCCTGTCGTCTCTGCGGGAGGTGAAATGAACAGAACGACAGGCAGTATATGTAAAAACAGAAGAGATGTAAAGATTATATATAAATTACATTCACTGTAATCTTCACTGTCCCTCAAAGACAGAACAGGGTTTTTTTTCCACCACCAGTGAAAAG
>JAZGTJ010011429.1:0-16927 GCA_036877575.1 Botia almorhae
GCAGCTGTGCCCGGTCCGCCCGTGATGGGCTCGGGCAGGTGCGGCGCGTCCGTTGCCAGGGCAACGCTGATTGCCCCGGTGCGCCTCGTCACAATACATACATACATATACTATAATATATACAATAAAATATTAGATGTTTACAATTTACAAAGCCTTAAGTTAGACGTCAGCAGTCTCCCAGCAAGCAAGCCAACAGGGCGACAGTGGCAAGAAACCAAAACTCCAATGATGTATAGATGGAGAAAAAAACCTTGGGAGAAGTCAGGCTTGACCAGGAGGGCCAGTTCTCCTCTGGCACGTTAAAGCTGAAATTTGTAACTGTTTTAGATATGAAGTTTTGATGATTTATAGTTAATTATTGATGGAAAACTGATGGTTCCAATTATATTTGATAATATGTTGGGCACTGAGAAATCGTGCCAACAAAATCATAATGTAAGGCATAATGTTACTAATTGCAGCCATAACATCACACTGCCGTAACTAAGCAGGGAACAAAATAAAGCAAAAGTTTGTCATGTAAATAACGGTCGGTTTACTAAAGAAGTCTATAAAATCCTGATGTCTCAGGGTCATTTCATCCAGTCCCCCACCATCTGGTCTCAGAGTTTGGATCCATTTGACTACAGGACCTTGGGGAATGAAAGACAGAAAGATTTAGTGTGGAGCCAATACATCTGTTCTTGTGGGAAGTGTTTCTGGTTCCGGTTTACCTAATTAATGCAGCCTAATAATCCCTTAGGGGATTTGAGTAATAAATCCATATGACTATTTGTAGGCAAGATTAAAGAGGTGGGTCTTTAGTCTAGATTTAAAATGACAGAGTCTATCTGCCTCCTGGACAACACTGGGAAGACTATTCCAAGGTGTGTTTGCCAAATATAAAAAAGGATGTACCACCAGCACTTGTTTTTGAAATTCTGGGTACTAATAGTTGGCCAGAATTTTCAGATTGCAGTGAACACGATGGATTATAATAGGAGAGGTGCTCGCTTAAGTATTGAGGAGCTAAACCATTCAGGACCTTGTAGGTAATAAGCAGGATTTTTAAAATGTATACGATGCTTGATAGGCAGCCAGTGTAGAGTTGACAAAACTGGGTTTATATGATCATACTTTTCATTCTCGTGAGAACTCTGGCTGCTGCATTCTTAACTATTTGGAGTTTTTGTATTAATCTTGCAGGGCAGCCACCAAGTAGAGCATTGCAATAGTCGAGTCTTAATGTCATGAATTCAGATTTTTGGCTAATGAAGCTTTCTTTATAAAGAATTCATCCAGAGTAAGGCATTGTTTTATGTTGCTCCGTGTGGAGGGTTTTTGTCCAATAAGTAAAACTTCTGTTTTATCTGAATTGAATAGTAGAAAGATGCTAGTCATCCAAGTTTTGATATCGACTATGCAATCTGTTAGTTTAGTGAATTTATGAGTCTTGCTGGAACTAGAAGAAATGTATAGCTGAGTATTATCAGCATAACAATGGAAACTAACTCCATGTCTCTTAATAATTGCTCCCAGAGGTAACATGTATAAGGTGAAAAGTAGGGGCCCAAGAGACTTTTTCATTCACAGCAACAAACTGGAATCCGTCAGATAAATATGATTTAAACCATGCCAGTGCAGTTCCATTTATGCCAACGTAGTTTTCAAGCCTATTTAGTAGAATGCTGTGGTTAATCGTGTCAAAGGCTGCGCTAAGGTCGAGTAATACTATATAAGAAATGCAGCCACGATCGGCTGACAAAAGCGGACCATTAGTAACTCTGATGAGAGCAGTCGCTGTACTATGATATGGCCTTCATTCCTGACTGGAAATTCTCATAGATAGCATTTCTTTCCAGGAAAGAGCATATCTGTGAAGACACCACCTTTTCCAGTATTTTTGAGATAAAAGGTAAATTTGAGATGGGTCTGTAGTTTACTAGTTCCCTGGGATCAAGCTGTGGTTTTTTAATAAGGGGTCTGATAACAGCCAGTTTGTAAGGTTTTGGGACATATCCCAACACCAATAATGTATGTGAGCATCTCTTTCAGCAACCTGGTAGGTATAGGATCAAGCATACATGTTGTTGATTTAGATGCTATGATTATTTTTGACAGTTCATCCCTATCTATAGTAGAGAATGACTGGAATTGCTCCTTGGGCAGGTTATGATGCACCATCTGATTTGTTTGTGTTGAAGACAGTTGCATGTTAATGATTTTTTCTCTTGCAGTGTCTATTTTGTTATTAAAGAAATTCATAAAATCATCACTACTATGGTATTGACAACTGTCAGAGGCAGATGACGCTTTATCCTTGGTTAATTTAGCCACTGTGTCAAATAGATATCTGGGGTTGTGTTTATTTTCTTCTAAAAGATTTATAAAGTAGGCAGATCTGGAGTTTTTTAAGGCCTTTCTATAGTTTGAAACATTCTCCTTCCATGCTACCTTCCAAATACCTTCAGTTTTGTTTGCTTCCAGTTGCGTTTCATTTTCCGGGCTGTTCTTTTTAGAGTGTGGGTATGCTCATTATACCACAGCGTTGGACTGCTGTCCCTAATCTTTTTTAACTGCAGAGGAGCAACTATGTTTAAAGTGTTAGAAAACAGGGAGTTAACATTTTCTGTTACGCTGTCAAGGTTTTCAGAGTCATCCATTATGTTAGGGAATAAAGATAGTGCAGGTAGGTTTTTGATTAAACAATCTTTAGTGGAAGAATTTATTGTTCTACTGTATTTATAGCAAGTTGGTGACTTTGCAGCCATAGATAAATGTATTTTACAGGACACCGGATAATGATCTGAAATGTCTTCGCTCTGCTGCAGAATATTGATGTCATCAACATTAATACCATTATTGTGTAGATCGTGTAGATACCTTTAATCAGGAATAATAATTTAATTGACCTTAATTAAGCATTATTTTGTATTCATTTATTAACTAATTTATATGTATTGGTTAATTATTAATTAACAAAAATTGCATGTTGCCTCCTAGCTGTTGGTTGTAGTATTAAATTCACTGATATTCAAATATCAAAATTCATATTGATATTTTGGGCATTGGCTTTGCAGCGTTTTCATTACATGGTACATAAACTTTGTGCATATATTATACATACAGGGCATTGGAAATGCTAAATTATGAACAATTTCTTGATATCTAGAATGATTTGATTAACTTGTATGTTTGGTCTTGGGGCCTGGTGACTTACGCTGTTTGAGCTATATGGTGCTGGTGGCTATTTTGAGTCGCAGTGGTAGTGCCACCAAATGGCAGCAAGAAGTGTGTCACAACATTTTATCAAATAGTCTTGTATTTACTTAAATATGTAATACATACAATATGACATACATAAAATAAAGATGCTAATAGATCTGGCTATAGTGGGTCATGGTCAGAAAGTGTGCCACTTACAACAGACTTTAAAATAGTTTTTTAATACTTACCCATTTACAACAAATGTGCTCACCGTGCATTGGTTTTCCAGAACCACAGTTTTAATGGCACATGCTTGTGCCCATTATTGCTGCTTGCAGCAATATTTTAAAGTTAGTATTACAATTAGTTTATCACTGCATCCCTGGCCTCGTTAAAAACTTCTTATAATAAAAATAATAAAACCCCACCAACATGCAAACCTATTACATCTGAACTGAAAAAAATTATGTTGTAGGTTGAATATACAGGTAAAAAGTGACAAAATAGTTGGGTTAAACAACCACAACTCTTAACCTCTAAACAGGATTGATGGCGTTTGCCTGTCATGTAAACATCCTAATTTTCCTATCCACTACTCAGATTAATTGTAGTAACCAGTTCATCACTGTTCATCACATACCCTGTTAGCTTGCTGAGCTAAACGAGTGTAGCCTCGGGTGTGTGTGGTGTCATCATTGGCAAGAGACAGCATGTTAATACTTTGGTAGTAATGCATGAATTTGGTCTCTGTTGTACTGGCAGATCTTTTTTCATATGGGTTGACACTTCATGATCACAGGCATTTTTACTGCTCTACATGGGATTTATTTCCCAGATGTGATTTTGGTCTTTAGACTAAATGTTTGATCCTTTTAATTAAAGATTCTTTCTCTGGAAGAACTGTTTTGAGGGATGGATGAAAGGAATTTGAAATGACAAATCTTACAGAACCTGTGAAAATGTTCTTCGGGCCATATTTCACCCCAAACCCCCCCCCCCAAAGAAGATAAAAATATATTTTGCTCAAGGTACATAAAGGCTTTTATGATTTTTGCCATTGTGATTATTCATTTATTCATTACTTATATTAATTTCTATTAAGCACACTTCCAAAATAAATACAGTGACCATGGTACTTTTTGGCAATAAGTCTATGACCCATGTTACCCAAGTCTATGACCCATTCATGACAACAAGCGTCCATTTAACCCAAACAGCTGTTTGTCTTTAATTACAGAGATGTTGTAACCATGGCTTATATTACTCATTACTAAATTTTAACAGTGTTGTGTAATTCATATGTCATACCGCAGCTGGTTAGATTTTGAATAAAGGTGGAAAGGTCACACAACGTAGGTCACACAACGTAATATCGATGACGGCACAAAGATATAAAAAAGAGGCATTATTTACACCACAGATCAGTCCTTGACATGTCCCATTCACTCCCAGCCACCGCAGCTTTGAGCTGCCAAGGAGCTGACGTCGCACTTGTCTCCTAGCAACTGTCAGATGTCTCTCTTCTCATCTTGTTGTAATGGGATTTGAGCTGAATTATGACATTTGCGTTTAAAGAATCACCTGGCAATACTTTAACAATTTTTTATTGTTTTTCTTACTACTTTAGTGACAATTTCAAGGAATAACACGTTGACTACACATCTCTTGTGTAACATGTAGCAAAATGTATGGGCTTTACAAGATTTTCCTACTTTAGGAGACAATAAAAACACTCGGAACACTTGTTTTTGTCTTTGAATTCAAATGATTGTCATGTGGAAAGCTATGACCGAGCCCAACTTCGGGGTGTTTGGGATAGTGGAGTAGTCAGGAGCTTAGCCCATCCCGGCCCTACATTACATCACAAAATTAATGTAATATTAAAAAATTCAGATACAATGTTTTGTTCAAGCGCACTCACTGCACTCTACACTCTCGGTGATGCTGATAACACTGTATTGGTTGCAGCCCAATATTCTGATTGAATAAATTATGGACTCTTATGTTTTGTTCTTTTGGTTTGCCTGATCTTTGTTTTGGTTTAGTTCCTGTTTTACCTTATTTGGTCAATTTCCTTTTCTGGTTTCAACATCAGTTAATTCCCATCACCTGTTTTCCCCTTGTCATCTGCACTATTTAAGTTCTCCTTCCGGTTTAGTTAGTTGTTAGTTATGATGTCTGTTTTGGAGGATTATTAAAGCATGATTTGTCTGGATATTCTTGGTTTCGCTCCTTCATCTGTGTTCCTCTGTCAGGGTCCTGGATTCTTGTCTTGAGTTGTTCCTAGTTTCCTTGCCAGTCCCTGTATTTTATGTTAGAGCATGATGTCTAGATCCTGACTCAATCCTGGTCTTGGTTCTTGTTTCTTGGAGTCAGGATCTGGACTCATGCTCTGGGTCCTTGTTCTCTGTGGAAGCACATGGCCTTTTTTCATTTTTTTCATCTTTCATCTTTTCCACCTCTCCAGTGTCAAGTGTTCATTTCGGTGGCTGCGTCCGCTTTTCCAGGGTCAAGTGTATGTTCCAGTGGTGGCCTCCGCCTCTCCAGGGTCAAGGGTCCCGGCGGCAGCAACCTTGTTTTTTTGGTTTAATTCTGTGCCTTTTGTCTGGTTCTGGTTTTGTTTTGTTTGTTTAGGGATGCTGGGGAGTATGTCCTTTAAAGGGGGGGGGCTATGTCAGGGTCCTGGATTCTTGTCTTGAGTTGTTCCTAGTTGTTCCTAGTAATTTCAGAGGAACGAGAATGACGCTTCAATCAGGGCTTTGTTTATATTGCGGACAAGCAGGCCATCTGAGGTCCTCCTGTCCAGTCCGACCCAACCCAGATCAAGCTCTGGTGAGTCTAGCTTCTACCACCAATGAAATTAGTAATGTTATTCACCTACCTGTCACTATAGTTGTTTCTGGTACTAAAATAACCAGATCTGCCTTAGTTGACTCTGTAGCTGCTGCAAATTTCATCTCCATTGAATTCGCTCTGAGTAATCACATCCCTCTAATTACTTGTTTCTCTTCCTTAAAGGTGAAGGCGCTAGATGGTCGACCCCTCAGAGTAGGAAGAGTCGAGCAACAGGTCGACATTTTACAGCTGCAGACAGGTGTGCTTCACTCAAAGAAATATCCAGTTATACACCATCTCCTCTCCTACACATACAATAGTTCTGGGTTTGCCTTGGTTATGTATACATGAGCCATTCATCTCCTGGAATGAAGGACAGATCCTTCGCTGGTGTATAAATTGCCATGATAAATGTTTACTGAAAGTTGTCCCCACTCATCAGTCTCAAGTCTGAACAACCTAAACGAGACCCTTAGCATGTCCCCTTCGAGTACTCCGATCTGGCTACCATTTTCAATAAAAGTAAGGCTTCCCAATTACCACCACATCGTTCCATAGATTGTGCTATTGACCCAGCGTAGCACCTCCTAAAGGTTGAATTTTCCCATTATCATAAGCCGAGTCCGCCGCCATGCGGCAGTATATTGAGGAGGAACTTTCCAAAGGCTTCATTTGTCCGTCTAACTTTCCCGCTTTGGCTGGGTTTTTCTTCGTCAAAAAGAAGGAGGCCTTGCATTAATTATCAGAATCTTAATGATATTACAATCAAGATTCACTACCCACTGCCACTTATACCCATAGCCCTTGAACATCTCGCCAGGCGAAGTATTTCACCAAACTAGACCTCAGAAGTGTGTACAATTTGGTCCGTATTCGAGAAGGTGACGAGTGGAAGACAGCCTTTTCCACCTCATCTGGCCACTATGTATATTTAGTAATGCCATTTGGCTTGGCTAATAGTCTGTCAGTCGTTCATGAATGACATCTTTCGTGCTCGAGAAATGGGCAATCGTGTATATTGGTGATATATTGATCTACTCTGAGGAACATTGGAGGAACATATTAAACACATTCACCTAGTCCTACAACGCCTCATCGAGAACTTATACGTCAAGGGTAAGAAGTGTGAATTTAACACAACCAGTACCACTTTCCTTGGTTACGTTATCAGTCAGGAGGGAGTGGCCATGGACGATAGACAGTGAAGGAATTGCAACGGTTTCTTGGTTTCGGTAACTTCTACCGTCGATTTACTTGTGGTTTTAGCTCTGTAGCAGAACCCTTAACGTCCTTCGTTAAACGTCACTCAGGTCGTTTAATGTGGAATGATGTGGCAACCAGGTCTTTCTCAGAACTCAAAACGCGCTTTACTACTGCCCCAATTCTACACCATCCAGACCCGGAACGATCACGGATCACCCTCCAAAATGTTTCCATTTGCGTTCTTCTCACGCAAACTCTACCCTGCTAAGCAGAACTACAATATAATCGTAATCACGAGCTCTTAACCGTCAAGTTAGCTTTAGAGAAGTGGCGACACTGGCTCAAGGGAGCTGCAAAACCATTCATGGTCATTACCGACCATAAGAATCTAGAATATATTCACACCGCAAAACGTTTAAACCCCCGTCAGGCCCACCAGTCCTTATTTTTACCCGCTCTGACTCCAGGTGCATGAAAATCTAAGTTCTAGCCCTCTGTTTTTGGATTGTTTGCGACCTGCCTCGACCTCTGCCTGTTATAACGTTTTTGATTTTGCCTATCTTCATGGATCCTTTACGCCTCCTCGCCCTCGTTACTAATATTGCAACTTACAATATTGTTTTTAAGTGTGTCTATGTACATTTTCAATCAGACATTCAATCTAGCCCGGTTTTTGCTAAATCATTACCCATTGTATATGAATGCTTTGACATAGAGATTAAGATTGCAGCTTAATTAAGCAAAAACCTGCAATAGCTTGATCATAGCTCAATTACAACTGCCTGTGTAAATAGTTCTACAGGATTTTACCAAGAGTTCTCCAGCTTCAGATCAACAATGTTGTCAACAAACAGTCACATAAGGATTTAATTCTACAGAACAGGGCCCATGATTCAATATTCAGTTTTATTTATTGTGCTTGAGGTTTGGTCTTTATAATTTGACTGTTAGTAAGTTACAGCAGGTTATGGAAGTTATGCTTTTGTTTATTTCTCGCTAGGTGAAATAGTCTTTGCGATTTTAATAGGTACTAAAAATGGTTCAAGGTGGTTGCTACTGGAACTAGTAAAATTATGAATGACAATAAAATATAAATAACAATAAAATATAAATAAAACATTTGATTACACTTCTAAATCTATATACCAACGTTTTCTCTTAATGCAACAGTACACTAAAATGTCATTAACCATATATGTGTACCCACAGGGAAGCGACATGCATGCAGGAAACTGCCTCTTCTGGGCAGGTTGACATCACTGGACCTCTGCCCCAATCACAGGCAGCTGCTAAACAGTTACAGAGAAAACATCCTGCAGCTGGTTGACCTGAGAAACCGCAATGACAGGTTGGTTTTTAGGTACAGGCTCACACGTTAGATATAGGTGGCAGATACAACTTGATAATATGAGCAATAATCATCACTTTTTGGTATATTGGTTGATCCACAACTGACTATGTATTAGTGGTAGACTAATGTGTTTTTTTATAGCTGATGCTAATTACAATATCTACAAAGGTTGGTCAATATATAGTTAGAAATTAGAAAAACCCTGGTAATTTAAACTTGTCTATGTAAATATCATGGTACAGTATGTGATTATGGTATTATGGTATAAATAACAAAACAACATGGTATATATCAAGATAGCATGGCATTACTATATGTTAACTTACAAATGAACATATAATGTTAATTTGACCCATGCAATGTTAATTATAACCCATACGAATGTATGTTGTTGTTTTGTTTATATTTACATTATGGACTAAACATCTTTTTAAAAAGCTGTTGAAAACACAGATATAGAGTCGCCGTTACGGAGAAGGTTCCCGTATCCAGACCACCTGCGGTGAGTGTAGCATTTACAACTAGTAATTAAAGTAATTTGATTCAAGTCCCTGTCACCCTAACTGACAATGATCTTACTATCTGTACAGATGCTTTATTGATTCTGGTGCAGCTGCCAATTTCATCTCTCTAGAATTCACTAGGAAGAATTCACACTAGAAAAACTTCACAATAGGGGAGAGATCACTCGTTGGGGAACTAATTCCCGCCAGTCATGTTTGCATAAAATTACTCCGATACAATCTATCAACGTAAAAGTGAACCCCGAGAGTCCACCTCTTCCTACTAAAATTCCATCCAAATACTGACCTAGCTTTAGTATTCAGTAAACATAGGGCCTCACAATTACCCCCTCATTGAGATGTAGATTGTGCCATAGACCTTGTCCCGGGAGCTAAACCCCCTAAGGGTCGTATTTTCCCGTTCTCTCAACCAGAATCAGCTACTATGCAGCAATATATTGAAGAAGAAATTCTTTGAATTGAAGACAGTGTTATCTACATCGACAGGTCACTGTGAAATCTGTGTTTTAGTCATTCATGAATGACATTTTCTGAGATAGTTTATACTGATGATATCTTAGTTTATTCAGAGATGTTGGAAGAACACATCAGTCATGCTTGTTCCGTTCTTCAACATCTCATTCAGAATAATTTGTATGTGAAGGGAGAAAAGCACAACCTTCTTAGGTTACGTAATTAGTCACAAGGAAGTGGCCATGGATAACACGAAGGTCCGAAATGTCACCGAATGGCCACTCCCTAAGACCCTTAAGGAGCTACAACGCTTTCTAGGCTTCGCTAACTTTTATTGTAGGTTTATTAGAAACTTCAATTACATATCCTCACTGTTGACCTCAATGACCAAGCATTCATCCAAAAATTTAGTATGGAATGAGGTGGCTCTGAGGGCCTTTTCTGAGTTAAAGAACCATTTTACCACTGCTCCATTATTACGCCATTACCCCGAATGACCTTTTAGGCCTTTAGGCGTAGGGGCGGTGCTTTCCGCCCCTACACCTTTACCGCTGGGGCTGCACATCCTTTTACCATAATTATTGATCATAAGAATTGAAGAATAGAATACTTGCATTCAGCCAAGCGCCTTAACCCTCACCAAGCTGGTTGGTCATTATTTTTCACTCGTTTTGACTTTACCATTACCTACCGACCCGGTTCCAAGAATACCAAGGCCGGCGCCCTATCTCACCAAGCCAAGTTACCCCCAAGTCATGTTCCTTGGAAAACATTCTCCCCAAAAAGCTTTTAGTGGCCCCGGTCCAGTGGGATTTACACACAGAAATGTGGGGGGCACTCTGTTACTGAGGAGTTTCCTCCTGAGTACTAAGGGCCATTTTGGACTACAACCCCCATTGGCCCTGTACCCAGGACTGATGAGCTTCTGGTCTTCCACACTTGCAGAGGTCTTTGTGGATTTATACAGAGATAGAAATGCAATCCTTCTACCTTAATGAATGAGAAAAGGGTAGAAACAGCTGGCGAGATGGTGTTAGTCTTGTTTTCTAGCATGTTTTTTTCTAGCATGTCTTGTTTCTAAAAATTCTTCATGCATTTTTATGCAATATTGTAGTTGTCACATTTTGGTTTCTTTTGTTGTGTTTTTGTTTCTTTGTTTTTCTTTTGTTAATTTGAACATTATCTTGTTAATCAGTTCATAATTAGCTTCCCCTCTGTTACCTTAACTACAGATTATGTTCACCTGTTCCTTGTTTAGTTTGTTATTGAGTCCCTGTGTATCTATACCTCTGGTTTTGATTCTTTTCGTTGTCAGGCCTTGTTTATGTTTGATGTTTGTGTTGATTTTGTTGATTTTGGTGTTTTGTGTTCTCCTGGTTTTGTTTATTAAAAGTGTAGTTTCAGATTATCTCCCTCTCTTTTTTTATTACTCCCACAAACACTGTAACAGCAGTTTGTATTGTAGGTGATTTATCTGTTCTTGTCTTTTTCAAGTGTTCTTATAATCTTTAAACAATCTCCCTTTGCCCACAAAACAACATCTCTTCTTTTGATGCTGTCTCTCTATCTCTCTGAGGGCGGGACTGTATTGACTGTCTAATAGCCTTGATTGGTGTTCTTTCTGTTCCAGTCCCGATGGGAGTTGGGCTTTGCAGACGGTGCTGTGTACATATGGTGTGTGATCTCAGGACTGCTGGAAAAATGGTTTTCTGACATGCACAGGTAACTACACAGTTACATTGCATTAATTTTATTCAATTCCGATGGGAATTTACTCTTATTGGTAAACTTTATTTTGATTGCCCTAAATACAATAAACTTTTGGGCTGATTTTGTCATTCACAACAATCCGAATAAGCTAAATTAAAATCCCATAAACAGCCACAACCATTGTAATCATTTTTAAGCAAGGCAGCTAACCTTAGGAGCTCTAGTCTCGGGGGTTGACCTGCCATAATGCAGCATTGACAACATAATGATTTTTCAACTAGTGAAAAAGTAATTGTAACTTGCAATTATGAGTTTGAAAAAGTTGTAAACACAATTGTATGCACTTCGACTTTAGACTAATAGAGACAAATATGATGAATTTTTGTGTCTAATGTGATGGATGATAAAAGAATTGTCATCTGGTAATCATGATAATTCTAACACAATGTGAATGCAACATAAGGCCAGAAATATAGAACATTAAAGTATTTAGACACAGACACAAATGATTAAGTTTCAGTTAACCTGCTCAGCAAGATTGTTTTTGTTGATGTGTTGATGTGAAAACTGTCTTTAGTAGAACACAGTTTGTGCTAATGTCTGCTATACTGCCCCTTGTAAAAGCATACCAATGCATTAAATCAAGCCTGAACAGCTAGAAGCATGTTTATTGCATTTTTTTTCCAAGAATGGTCCTGTACTGCTGTTATAACTATTTTTATATACACTTTTGAGTTTGTTTTTGATTGAACTGATGAATTTAGCTTTAAAGTCCACATGAAATCAAAATTGACCCTATTTACTTTGTAAGCACACATTACTAGTTTTGTGGTGAGCTATTGACGCTACAAGTCAATCCCCAATATTTTTTCGTAATCTTTAGTCAAAATCCAGCACAGTTCTCCCTTGAACGGTTGCTCTTCTCTGATGTTATTCGGACTGCTTCGGCAGACCATCGTTTAACCAGTCCATTACAAATCTCAGTCTGCTGCCAGCTCTATTTCTAAATAAAATATCCATTTTTCTAGATCCAGTCAATTCCCGGTAGCAAAATAAGCCAAGCCCTCCTTTTCACTCGTAATATAAAATGTAAAGAAGGTTGCTACTCCTAATTCACTTTGGCTTTAAACTAAAATTTCAAACTACCATTTATTCAGCAAGGTTTAATTAAGTTGTGATAATTCTAAAATCAAATTATTTCTACAGTGCTTCAAAAAGTTCTGTGGCTTGGTCTTTGTCAGGAAAACATGTCGTAAGTGTGGACAAGAGTCGTCGAGCTGTGAGGTGGAGTTATTTCTGAGATCAGACATGGGCAGCAGAGCTCCCTGTTTCCAGCTTATCAACTGAAGTCAGTTCTGGAAACGCAGGGATATCACCATGTTGGGTGGAAAACCTCGCACTCAGCATTCTATCAACAACAAGACTCTTAGTGTTGTAACAGTATGTTGCTAAGCAGTTTTGTTGTACAAAATACAAACAGATGTGCTAGTGTTACAGATGACTGTCAAGTGTCAAATGGAGCTGTCTGGGTTCTGTTTCGAAACCTTATTACAAACAAATTACAGATGTAGGACATGGTGTGTCATTTGTAGGTCTTCATCTTGCTTGACTTCTTGTACTAATTGCTAGGGACTTGGAAATGTCACCACTCTTTGAACTCTTTTGGGCTTTTACATACAACAGATATTAGACGCCGGTTTGATAGTCGGGTTTGTATTGTTTTCTGTCAGAGCACGCGGGCGTTGACAGCGCGCCACATGCTCCGTTGTCTGCGTCACCCCGCCCTCTCGTTTGTCCCAGTTTGTTGCTGTTTCGTTTTACTCATCACTCTCACCTGTTTAATCACTAATTCTACTCCCTTTATATTTCCCTCATGTTTTCCCTTCTTTGTCAGACTGTTGTAGATGTTTTCCCATTTCCTGACCGCTCTGTAGATTCTGTGCTTAAGATGCAATTGGGTTCTCAGAACAGAACACTGGACAATACTTGCAAAACAGCGGACTATGCTTGCAATTCTCTGTTCTCTGTGTTTCTTCCTAGAAACCTCGACAGTACAGTCTGACCATAATGGACCCAGCAAGCTTGGATTCTCTCCAGTCGCATTGGCGCAACAGCGGGCACTGCTGAGCCAGCATGCTTCATTGTTCAATACCAACTCTGCTGAAATGGAGTGGATTGCCGCTGGAATTTGGCGGGACGTTGTGGTGGGCCGAACGGTCGCTTCCCCCACTCGCGCTCCAGCTCGTGCCGGGCCTTCCTTTCCCAGTGTTCTCTGGTCTTCACCCTGCAGCCACATCAGTTCACCAACGATCACATTCATCACTCTCCTTAATGGGAAGGCCCGTGAGTTGGGAACAGCGGTCTGGCAGGCGGGGGTGCCCTGCTGGAAAAACTGTGAGGACTTCAGGTGGTAGATGACCGAGCTGTTCGACCGATGGGTCTGGGGTGACGAGGCGGCATCCCGGCTGGCGAGATTGTCACAGGGGGCCCGCTCTGTTACCGACTATTCCTTCGAGTTCAAGATGCTCACGGCCTCCTGTGGCTGAAATAACCAGGTCCTGCGTTCCCGTTTTCTGGATGGCCTGGCGGATCCCATTCAGGACCAGATCGCCACCTACGAGCCGTCCATTAGCCTCAAGGAAATCATCAACCTGACTCTTCGTGTGGAGAGCCGTCTTGCTCTCTGGGACCAGCGCCGGACAGCCCGTGCATCCTGGGGGTCAGAGGGAGCGGCTGCCAACCCTCGTTCTCCTGCGGTGGATGTCCCAGTCAGAGATTCTGAACCTATGCAGCTTGGACGATTGAGACTCTCCAGGCAGCACCAGGTCGACCGGGGTTTGTGCCTCTACTGTGGAAAAGCTGGTCACCTGGTCAAGTCCTGCCCAGTAAAAGGCAAGGCCCATCAGTGAGGTGGAGAGCAATGATGGTTCTAGTGACGACCGACTCTCCGCAACTCTCTCTTTGTCTGTTAGAGTCTTGTTTTTTGTTTCAGGGGGTTTCGGCTCCGGCAATGCCATTGCTGGACTCCGGGGAGGAGGGTAATGACAGCTTTGCGGTCAATTTAGGCATTCCCTTCGTCCCTCTGCCGGAACCCATCCAAGTCATGTCCCTAGCAGAATGCCATATGGTAACTGTCACTCAAGCCACCCCTCCTGTGTGTCTGGTTGTCTCGGGCAATCATTGTGATGTCATTGAGCTATATCTTACACCTTCGCCTGGGGCTTCCATGATTTTGGGGATCCCATGTTTGCAACAGCACAATCCTTACGTTAATTGGGCGAGATTATCCTTCTTATCCTGGAGCTCATCTTGCCTATTGTCTTGTCTCGGTTCTCCCGTTTTACAGGAGGAGACAGCGGATCTCTCCAGTGTTCCGGCCAAGTACCACGATCTGGGGTCAGTCTTCAGCACGTCCTGGTCTACATCTCTCCCTCCTCACCGACATTACGACTGTGCCATAGACCTCCTCCCAGGTACTTCTCCGCCTAGGGGTCGCTTGTTCTCCCTGTCTGGTCCAGAGAGAGCTCAATTAATGGTCGACCATGTCTTTTGGCTGCATGGGCTTCCGACCATTGTTGTGTCCGATAGGGGTCCGCAGTTCATCTCTCGATTCTGGCAGGAGTTCTGCTGACAGATCAGGGCCACATCTGGTCTGTAGTCTGGTTTCCACCCACAGACCAACGGGCAATGTGAGCGGGCCAACCAGGATCTCGAAAGAGCACTCCGCTGCATTATATCTCAGAATCCAAGTTCCTGGAGCCACCAGCTCTTGTGGATTCAGTACGCCCAAAATTCCCTACCAGTATCTGCATCTGGTTTATCACCTTTCGAATGTTGTCTTGGTTACCAACCTCCTCTGTTTCCCGCACAGGAACCCAAGGATGCAGTGCCATCGGCCTTGGCCTTCGTCTGGAGGTGTCGTCGCACCTGGAGGAAGGGCAGGAGAGTCCTGGCCCAGTTGTCCCGATGCACAAAAGGAGCTGCCGATCATCACCGAATCCCTTAACCTAGGTACACCGGTGGTCAGCGGGTATGGTTGTCCACTAAGAACCTACCTCTCCCATCTTGCAAGCTGGCACCCAGGTTCATTGGGCCATACTGGATCGCAAAGGTGTTTGGTCTGGTCCATCCGGTTTTCCATGTCTCTCGGATAAAACCAGTGCGTTTCTCATCCTCCGCCCTCTGCTCCAGCCCCAGCCCCACCCCCTCACCGGCTCCTAGATGGTGAGTCAGTATACACAGTCCGGCGGATCCTAGACGCCAGTCGTAGGGGCAGAGGGTTTCAGTAGTTATTGGACTGGGAGGGCTATGGTTTGGAAGAGCGGTATTGGGTGCCGTCCCGGGACATCTTCTCCTCCCTTTATATTTCCCTCGTGTTTTCCCTTCTTTGTCAGACTGTCATGGATGTTTTCCCATTTCCTGACCGGTCTGTAGATTCTGTGCTTAAGAATCAGTAATTCTTTAGTCTAGTCTAGTTTTATCGAGTTTATAATTCTGTATCCCAGTCTTAGTCTCAGTCTGGCATTTAGCCTAGTAATTGTTTCTTCTTGTCTCGTCTAAGCTTCAGGCCGTCCACGTTGTTGTGTGTATGTTTGTTTTAGTGCTCCCATTCATCATTCCCTGTTCGTCTGTAGAGTTATCCTCAGCTCCGGAGTCCGTCGTCCACCACCACCATCACTCCTGTCTGCGCCGAACTACCACCTACACTCTCATCCCTTGTCTTGTGACTGTTTCTACCATCATGGTCTGCATTGAACTAAGTTACAAATAAATCATCCCCTTGCAATTGAGTTCTCTGTGTTTCTTCCCAGAAACCTTGACAACAGTGCCTTACAAAAGTGTTCATACCCCTTGAACTTTTTCATGTTTTGTCACCTTACAACCACAAACTTAAATGTATTTTATTGAGATTTTATATATGGTTTTCAAAATTAAGCAAATAAAAATCTGAAAAGTGTGGTGTGCATTTGTATTCAGCCCAACATTATTGCGATTACACCGTTACAATCTTATAATGTAATAACGAACATGTCCGGGTAATAGTTAGTCTATTTCCTTATTCAATTTTCAATTAAATTTTATTTATATAGCACTTTTTACAAAGCTTCAAAGCAGCTTTACATAAAAAACAAAAAATAATAAAACACAGAACAAATGTCAGACATGTTAATGGTATTATTGCAAATAATATGTGTGGGATAAGACTAATTACATTCTAATTTACGAACAAAGATCTGACTGAACCGATAAAGCCACAAAATTGTTGAGCAAAATATATGCATTCCATTAGCTATATATATATTGTCACGGGTGAGGAATCACACGACAAGGTAGGCGGTTCAAAGATACCCCGGAGGGTGGATTTATTGACAACAGGGGTGTGTAGTGCGTGGGGGAAGCAGCCGGGCTGGCTGCTGGTGCAGGTGCTGGTGCGGCTGGTGCGGCTCGTGCTCGGGGTTGCGTCCCTCCTGGCGACGGGAGTGTGCGGTGGCGCGGGCTCCTGTATCGGGCTTTCGGCCACTCGCTCTTCTCAGGGTGCGTGGGGGACACGCAACAAAACTCCGGCTGGCGGCACTTTCAAGCTGCGCTCTCAGTTCCGTTCTGCTCGCCTTCCTCTCCATACGACTCTCCAACTCACCTCCATCTTGGCGGAAGGCGGCGG
>JAZGTJ010011430.1:0-16926 GCA_036877575.1 Botia almorhae
GCGAACGCATAGATTTAGTCATAAATTGCAGGTGATGGTTTACGAGCACTAAATGAAGAATATCTCAATAGGGCATACCGGTTCATTTCCAGGAAAATTATAATACTACACAATCTTTTCCCGGGATTTAATTAGCGTTACGCTCCAACACACGCTAGAAATGTAAAAAAATCATATCTGCAGGCAAATACAGAGTCGACATTCATAATATAAGAGTGACTTAGAAACATGAACAACAGCAAAACAGCTCATTTGTTCCATTTATGAAACATTTTAGAATGCCAGCATGTGTTTTCTTGTATTATTGCGAGCGTGAACCGATTAAAAGGTTGCTTTGTGAAAAATTTTCGCCTCCTACTATGTTATGGCGTTCGCATGGCAAAATTTACAATAAAACCTCAAACCTACCCCACGTACAACTTTAACTCTATTCATTCTCTGCCTTGCGAACAATCTGTGGCCCATGGCTTAGTCTCAAAAGCTCACTAGCTCATGTAATGCTGTTTAATTGTTAGATGACGTCAGAAACATTCTGCACATCATGTTTTGTGCAGAAATTGTTTTCAGGAGACAACATCAAACGTCACTTTAGGCTATTTCGGTGTTTACGTTGTTTTACGCAGCCCTGGTGTGTAATTATTCCTGTGGGTGCTTCGACAGTACATTACACTAATTTTGCATTTCTGCCATTAGCTTCTGTAAGTAACCATTTTTGTTTCCCTACTGTACATTCTCCTCCTGCCGCTGTTGTGCGCTCCCTCAGCGCCTCTTTGCTTGTCGAATAGAAACTTCCCCACATAATTTTCATCTCAGAACCTGTTAATGTGTGTAACTTCAGGCCGCCCTGGCGCAACTCGATACTGGATTGGTGAATCTGACCACATACCTAGAAAATAGCGATCACTGTTTCATTTTTAATAGTTCTTAGTCATTTCCCAGACTGTTGAAAAGACTCCACCATTGATTTAAGCAACCACACTGTCTATCTTGGTGGGTGTGAATGACTAGCAAAGTACAAAAAGGCTATCTGCACTGCAGGCTAAAATCCCTCACAAGCTTAACTATAGGACCGTATTTCAAAATGGAGAGTAATTGCTGACGTTATTCGGCGTAATTGGGAGAGATAGTGGCTAGAGCCAGCACTATTACATTTGTTTCATCAATATAAGCATTATGTTACTCAAAGGGATTTGAGTAACATAATAGTTTGCAAAGGGATGCAGATGGATAAAACTAGATGGATGAATTTACTAACTGTGCATCAGTGCACAGTGTACCACTGAGTCCTAATGCATATGACTAGAGCTGCATTTACGTTTGTTAGTTGAAATGTAAAGTGCACGCAGAGGGCTCGGTTAGCATGCTAGTGTTGGTTGCTGCATTTGTTTTTAAAGCTTTTAGCCCATTTGCGTTAACTTGGTCAAAATAATTGTGTCCCTTTCAGCAGGTTCGTAAGAAAGATGATCAAAAAAAATGTTGGTACGTCGCAGACAACTTCCTGTTTTAACAGGAAACACATCAACCCAAACGGGAACACTTTTCAAATTAGTTCACTGTAAATTATACGAGCACAGATATACGAATATATAATTTATATAAAAGATATATAAAAAAGGTATATGAAAAGGATATACAAGCACTTACGGGGTTAATTTACTCAGAAATGAAAACTAACTCTCATTTCAGATTTAAACTGCATGACTCATCTGTGCAGCACAAGGGAGAAATTTCTCTATATAATCAAAGATAAGGGACTAAGCCTGTCATCCATGTGTCTTCAATGGCCAAAACAGAGACAGAATACATAAGACAATATTCATTTGTGGGTCAAACATTCCTTAATTATAATCTTAAACGTTCTTTATATCACCACGCAGCATCTCAGCTGCCCAAACCGGGTCACGTGAGGTGAGGATGGCGACACACAAGCCTTTTATATTTTTTAGGACTAAAATAACACTCAAACTCACGGGCAACATAACTTGTGTACCAGACACCACAGTGCCATCGTACGTGTAAAATAAACCTTTAGCGTTTACCAATCATCATTCGCTTTACATTCTCTGTCACACCTGTGACATCTGGAGCGAGTCTCACCTGTGCGGTACGGGTCCGAATCCGCCCAGACGCTGCTGTCCGCTGCTGCGATACGTCAACGGCGCCGCCATATTGCACCCGCAAGACTGACATACGCAAGCATACAAGTGAAGCGGGGCGGCCGCGCATTTCTGCGTTAAAAATACACTAACGTTTACGATTTACGTGGAGTACAAAAGCGTCATGTCTCTACTTATTCAAAATCTTAATTGATTAATAATCGTTGTCACAAGGAATTATGAAATATCCATTAACGGGGCTTATTGCGAGTGAAAAGCCACTGCAGTGTCAAATGATATGATACATGAACACTATGCAAGAGTGTCGGGAATTAAACACATACATTTTAAGATAGTACAAAGGATTTGCTTTTATTGGACGAAACATTGGAAAAATTGGATAAAAAATTTTAACGGCCTTTAAAATTTGTGATTCTTCCTTCAGTGTGCACCACTGTGTTACAGGTTTCTATGCTAAGATTGCAGGCTTGCCTTTAAACAGCTTTGTCTGAACTCCATCGTCAATCCCACAACCCACCTTGTGAAACTGTTCTGGGTTCTTACTAGCATAAGGAATAAATACAGACACTGACTCTCTCTCCAATACAAACAAACCTCACAAAGTTATCCCTTCACACATACCCTTCTAATAAATTATGAACTTGTTTATTATAAGGGTGATTTGTAGAAAGGCAATGTAAGACATGGTACACACAATGGGACACAGTCATGGTAATGGTTATCTAGATGATGTGATGAGCTTCAACAGGTCCTCATGTGAATGTCATATTTACAGTGTTCGTGACTGTTTTGTGGATGTAGATACAGGCACCCTCCATCTCAAATAACATCGTAGTTCTTGCAGGATAAAAAGTGATCCATACTTACTGCTGGAACTGGGTCGGATGTGACAACAATCAGTGTGTTGCTCTGTTAAGCCCAGTGTACTGCATGTGAGCTTCATTGTTTTGTATGAATCTGCACACTGTGTTGGCACTGTCGAGCGCCTGTGGGCTCCTTCTATCCGATTATGCGGATTACAACGGGTAGCACACACATGAGTGTTGACATCTGCTGGAGGTGCATTTCCTTAGTGGCACAGCAAGACAGCAACACTTCCAAGATCTGCTACAAGTATAACAGGCATCCCTGCACAACACAATAAATTATACGATTTCATATACAGTACTCTTAATAGCAAGAATCCCGATGCACACTTTTGAACTGTATCCACTATACTAGTTCTTTGCATAAACGAAACACGTAAAAAATCCCATATTTATTTCAAATTTTACCCTTAAAATTGTTCTTACATTGAAAATCTTAAATGTAATTTGAAAAAACGACATATGTGTATTGTGAAATTTAATGTAAAAGTAGTTTGCAAAATAATGAAAATCTGAAAGTGCATAAAAAATACATGCACCCCCGTTTTTTGATGTAGCAGATGGCTAAAGCCTTCATGTCCGACTATATGATGATTTATTCATTCTTTAAAAAATGCCTTTGTAAACACAGCAGCAACAGCATTGCACGAAAGCCATGTAAAGACCCACAAAATCCGCCTTTCCTCACCAACAAGAGCCAAACAAATGCATATTCAGACCATTGATTTAAATCATCATTGTTTATAGAGATTTTTTATCAGTAGATGCCTTATGTCACCCGGCCAGCCTCAGAACTGACAGCTCAAACCAAATAAATCAGAGGCAGAGCTGGGGGACGAGTGACTGAGGACACTTAATGACTTTAGCCAGTAAAATGACGGAGAGCTGCTGGCAGAATTCTGTGCACCTTCACGATACCTCACATTCAGCGAGGGTGATAGACACTAGAGGACTTCTCATGAAGGTGAAGGAATATTCAAGGCTGAATGAAGAACGATGACAGTTTGAAACAGTGTGACAGCCAAGATTTATATTTCCAACTCAGTGCATTATTAGTAAAATCTGTATCTTGTAGCACAATTTCTAAAAGAAACTTTTTACTGTACATTTCAAGGTCACATACAACAGTGTTGTAAAAAGTATGAAATAACAAAAGTGATTTAATAACCAAACAGTTGGTGCAACAATATGTGGTTAGTTTAAACGTTTTAACCTAAACACTACATTTGGCTCAATATTTTCATATAGTGATCTAATAATACAAATTCATATTTTCACATGATTGCCCCTATAGATACATTACATCACTATATGTTTGTATGTATAGTGTACCTATAGGGGCAAGAGTGATATGAAAGTAATTTTGGCACTGCAACATACTTTAGGCTTTAACCTTTAGTTAACATGCTATTTATCTAAACCAAACACAAATTATGTGGTTTCATCAGCTTTATAATATTTTTTAATATTTAATATTTTATTTTTAAGACATGATATCCTGATGTGGACATACCAATGGACAGAACAGTGGCATTACACAGTGGCATCATTAGCAATATACTTTAAATTTTGCAGTATGGAACTTTATAAAGCTGGTGGAACTCTGCATCAACAATGACAGCCAGAATAAACCCAGTACATGTTTTGTATGATGAAGCTTTTAAAGTATGTGAGTATATAATATCACACGCTTGCATCTAATAATACTAGTGTCTGTATTGTAGGTTTATGTAAAAGCTTTTTCCTCATTTTGCATGTAAAATTCAACCAATACAAAATGCAGGCCGTGTATGTTCAGTGTACACTTTCTGATCCATATTTAAAAATGTGAGAAGATTCATTTGGCATGTAACGGCTGTTAGACTGTAGCAGGCAGTGCATGTTAAGTTTAGCATGCTGGACTTGACAGAATGCAGCAATTTCTCACCAAGCTAAAACTCTCTCTCACTCTCTCTCTCACTCTCTCTCTCTCTTTCTCTCTGTCTTACTCTCTTTCTCACTCTCCTCCAATGCTCATAAGAGATTCCTTCAATCAAACCATATTCTCCACAGCACCTTATACTTTACTGGATTCTGAAGATACAGTAAAAGATAAACCATAAACGATGTTTTTTTCTTACAGCTTGTTTTTTTACTCGTGTTCCTGAGAAAGAACCTATAAAAATATCTATGGCCAAGACCTAGCAACAAACCACTAACAAACAGTATCTAACTACAATAAAGCTATAGAAAATGAGCAATATTTATTAATTTTATCAGATGTAGGTCAAAAACTATTTAGTATTTTGTTATATTTTGTCATGGCACAACACAAATGGTTGGAAAAGCTATACGGTTCTGAAAACTAGCTAACACATTGACTAGCTAACACACAAAGACGTCACTGCACAGAACTATCCATGCTGGCTGCTTTATATAATAGTAATTCTTGACTGCTGCACGACCAATAGTCCTCATGAATCTCCTTCAATGCAGCTTCAACGTGATGCACACAAGAGCCCTTATATTCCTCTGCAAACCCACAGGGGTCAGGTGTGTGTGTGTGTGCGTGCGCGCGCGTGCGTGTGTGTTTTGTAAGGAGTGCTTGACAGGTGGCAGCACATCCAGCTGCACACATTAAATATGGATGTGAATGTGGAGTGTGAATTGTTGGCGTGATACTGCAGTAGACCGTCATATACAGTACATAACAGTTCTGCTTCTGTTTTCCAGCAGCTGTGTCGGGGGATGAGAGAGATCATTGGCTATACGGGCAGTATGATTTGTTTAGGTGAAGGAACAGGTGATTTTAACATTAGGATTGTGATCACTTTTGTGATAGTGTCTTTGGTGATCATAAACAGCACAATCTTATACATAATGATGTGATTGTATAACATGCAGGGTTTGTCTGGTGTGCTGCAGGAGTTCTCCTCCTCTTTGCCTGGGGCTGAGCATAAGCCAACATTGCATGTACAGTAGGAGGAGACAAATCCTTTGTAGATGCATATATTGTTTATTATAGAATGTTTACAATAAATAATAAAATAAGGCTTGTATAAAAACCACCAGCAAGTCTAAATTGCTTTGAATTCAATATTCCAGAGATGAATGAAGTACACCATAATCTAAGATGTGATACGTGTGTATTCTGCCATAAATAAAATATTCAAACTTTATTTGATTCTTTCTTGTTATTGTTTGTTTTTCAATCATATTAGGGATTTTCTTTTATCTGCCACGCCGGACCAAATCCCTCACACAAACATTTGTCCGTTTCTAGATTTTCGTGCAGATATTATTTAATAGGTTTATAATAATATATGGCTTCGCACAATGTAGGCGTGTGTTACTTTTACCATCCTCGTGAGGACATGTGGTCCCCACAGTGGTAGATAAACATGCACACACACACACACACACACACACATTCTAAGTAATCTACTTGCTGACCAGACAGAATTTTGCAGAGAACTGAGGTTCAGATTTACACCCCGGAATGTCAGATTATCATGAGAATATGATTTCATATTCCATCTGATCTGTTCATGTCCCATTGGGAATGAGGAAGTAAATATAGCGCAGGATCTTCAGTTCACTGCAGGGCTGAACGCAGCTCCATGCAAATGCCTGCAACTTAAAACAACACTTTCTTTTACACATCATTTCCCATTCTGCACCTTTGAGGCGCATTTGCACATTAAATTTCAACGCAAAAGTCTGACAGTCATTTCCCAAGCACTCGCAATCCACGTTGAGACAAGCAGACTTTTGTCATTTTAAAGAGTGAATAATCAGAGAACATATGAAACCGTTTGTAATCCACCTACATTATAACCAGTTGTTTGTTTGCATATGATCTCATTCTTTTCCAATGTAAAGTTTTTATATTTTACTATCATATTCATGAGTATTTCTATGGTAGATTTTGAAACATAGCATAAAAAGACTTCCATAATCCAATCATTTCTTTTAATGGCATAAAAATGCAGGTCTTTCACTAACGATCTGAAGTGAAAGTGACATTTGTCAAGGTATGGTAAGCCATATTTAAAATGCAGCCTCTGCATTTAACCCATCCAGTGAGTAGTAAACACACACACACACACACACACAGAACCTTTGGGTTACAAGTCCCACCCTTTAACCGTCAGACAACAACTGCCCCACAACCTTTAAAAGCCCTGAAGGATGAAGCGCTGCACTGACATGTAAATTGATCTGCGTAAACAAAGACTCACGATTCTGTTGTATAAAATCACCCTCTAAATCCTCCAGAAGTGTCAGCTGTGAAAGTTTGTTGTTTCTGATAGTTCTTACACACCTGTTGGTTATCAGCAGTACAGCTGTCTTATTTATTTGAATGCTGGCTGTGAGGTTAAACATTGGGCAGATTATACCAAGTGACTGTGTGACTGTAAGTGAATGCAGGTGTATATATATATATATATATACCTTGTGTTTTGTTTTTATATCTTACCAAACATATATGGTGAAATGTTTGCCTGAAAATTGTGCTTGTTCTGTTTTTATGCACGATACATAACGCTTGTTTTGAAATTGTACCTAATGCAGTGACATTTAGACATTTTAATAGGAATAAAAAAACAGGAATAAAGAATCAGTAACAGACTGGAATGTACGAGTGACTCGCTATTAAAAACCGTCTCCTGAGCCCTGAATCCTAAACCCGGTGAATATATTGGGCACATTAATACAGTACGACAGAACATTCTTTCCTTCATATCTTCATTGAAACCAGCTTTCTCTGATATTACACGGAACAGAACTAAATTGCATTTATTACAGTAAAAACATCTACAGTACCTGTGATTTCTCACATCCTCATGTTTTTAACACCCACACAAACACAAACACTTAAATAAGTCTAATATTCCAACACCATACCGAGTAACTCTACAGATTTCACCCATTCCAGCCACCAACACTTGCTCTACTTTCTGAGTGCCGTTGATTTCCTGTCAGCGAAACTCTTCATCACACCCTGATGGAGGTGCTAATGTCCCCCCGCATGCTGATAAATCTCAGTATGCGATGAGTTGTAATGGCTTATTTCATCTACAGTAACGAGTGTCAGCCAAATGCTTAGAGACTGGAGGATTTACCGTATTTAGACCGAGCTTACCGTAGGAGCAAGTCCCTCATCTGCATGATGTTCCAGAGCATTAGGGCTTTTTACGCGTCCCTGCATTAATGCGAATGTGCGTACGAGCGTGACCCAAAGGGACCGCAAAAAATGATCGATGCAAACAATCAATACCAATCGTAACCATTTTTGTGGCTTTAGTTCATGCATCCGTAGTGTGGTGTATTCCTAAATGTTTGTTTAAAAAGTACGTTTTGCTGATATGCATGTTTTAAAATGTCAGTATTTATTATTTGGGAAAATAGACAGAAACTGTATATGGCACATGAGCATCTCCAGGGTTTTGGCCAATGAAATGCTCTCTACAGTCTCTCAACAACACCTTCGTCTCAAAAGTCAGTTTTAAAATGCAGCAAAAAAATATAATGAATAATTCATTAACTCCAACTAAATATTCATGAACATTGATTATGACGATTTGACTCTAATAATGCATTTGTGTTATAGTCAGACGCAGGACACTTAAACAAGTTGAGTCTTATAAGTGACTGACAGTGAGCGATTGAGTGCCCAGAGACGGGTGTCCAAAGCTTTTTGCCCCTTGGCCTTTTTATTATATTGGAGTTTGGAGATGTTGTTTAAGGATTATTTTAGCCTTGAGATTATCAAGTCTGTTTCTGCAATTCAGATGCGTGTTCTATTTAGGTCTTGGAGAGAGTAAAATCGCATGAGACACGACGCCAGTCAACTTCACCCAACAGTGCTTGTCAATCAGATTTCCTTTTCCATGTTGGCATCATGCAAGGCACACACGGTACTAACAGTCTTTTCCCAAATCAGTTTTCCGATTCCAGTTTTGTTTTTAAATACTCATCGTTCAAGTGTATTAAACTAAAAGCCTGATCTAATGCAGTGACATGCAAGTGTTAAGGGAAATGCGATTGAAGTACGCAGCATGCTATGTTCACAATAGCATACTACCATACTACTTTTAATACTTCATAGTGTGCACAGTACACATGCTATGCCCAAAAATCCAAATATATGCTATAGCGAAATCCATATTTGATTAGCATTTGATATTATATCAAAAACATGATTTTTAGGCTGTAAGCGTAACTATTTAAGAACGTTACAGAATTTAAACAATGTTTGAACAACGTTCTTACCACTAAACCACTAACGTTAATACAACATCTAAAAAATGTTTCTAGAACTTTCAAAATAGCGTGTTTAACGTTTTTGTTACTTAATGGAAATGTTGTGGAAATGTTCTTACAGCCTAAAATTACTAGCTGGGATGAAGTTCAGCCAGTATCCACACAGATCATTGGCTGAATACCGAACAGCTTATGTGCTTGTACATTTATGTGCATCACGTCTCACTGCTTCTCTGTCATGTGACCTGCCCCCTTTCCACCCCCCAAATGCACACCACTCATTTAGGACGATTGTAAAGTATGACATAACATCACATGTATGCCAACAAATCCATTTGACACCATGTGAGAAGGATAATAAAATCAAATGCATTACCGTTTAATCAATTTCCACTTTACAAACCATTACGCTACTGTTCCAGAACATAAATAAAACATTTCCCATAATACAGCGTGTAATATATTCTTTTCTTATCCGCCATTTAAAAAAAGAAGGTAAATTATTGATGGCTTCCATTAAAGATGCAAGAGGCATCTGCAGCAGGTGAGATTTTTCTTGTATCTTATTTTTATTGAGAAGCTGACAGAAGCTCCTGAAGTCTCCTGAAGTCTTCTTCTCCCAGCACCTGCAGAACTTTTGTTTGGAACTCGGTAATGAGTGAGTCAGAGCAGCTCCCTGCAGATCATAACCCATGCCTGGATGTACCTTCACACTCTTACACTCGCTCCTCCTGTCAGCCCTGGAGTTGTCTTGCGCTCAAATCTCTCTCTCTCTCTCTCTCTCTCTCTCTCTCTCTCTCTCTTTCTCTCTCTCTCTCTTTCTCATGTTTTTTAAGCAGTCTCATCGATCACTCTTTCCAATGAGAGCCGTGTCAATCTATCACACTTGCTGATTTAATCTGAGGTGATTTCAGTCTTGTACAATTAGAATTCATTAAGTCAATGGAGCGAGCAACGCTGTGTGACATTAATGACTCTGAAATTAAGACACAGCGTCTCTCTTTCAAAACCCAGCAAGTTAGGATGCTGTCTTAGAGGATAGCTCAACAAGGGAGCTTTGTGATATGTTCGTTTACGAGTAATTGAGTGTGTGTGTTTGTGTTTACTTAATATATTGGGGAGACATTTGTACCCAAAAGTTAGCAAAACGTGACAAATCTGACCTTTATTTGGGGACAACCTTGTTAGTACAATGTAGTAGATAAAGGCTTTTTTAATTGTGAAAATGGTTAGAGTGTGGGTTAGGGTTAGGTTATGTTGTTTATAACTAGCTATGTATAGAAAGAATAGAAGTCTATGGAATGTCCCCGTTTAGACAGATAAGTAAGTGTGTTTGNGAGGACACAAATGTGTATAATGACATGTGCATAACAATATAAACATGGTTTATGGGGACACTTCCTGTGTCCTTATAAACCGAATGCTTTAAAAAATACTAAATGGTGATTTATTGTTGATTAAAAATGCAAAAGGTTTTCTCTGAGGGTTGGGTTAAGATTTAGATTAGGGGTAGATTTAGGATTAGGGGATAGAATTTACAGTTTGTACAGAATAAAAACCATTCCGTCTATGGAGAGTCCTCATAAACCACATCTGCCAGTGTGTGTTTGTGTGTGTTGTAAAATGGCGTACAGATCTAAATCATAACATGATGAAAAGAGTATAGACTGTTCACTGTACACTCTTCATCTCTGCTCAGCCAGTATCTCTCTCTCTCTCTCTTACACACACACACACACACACACTTTTCAGACAGCGTGTGCTCATCTCTGCACCAATCAAAGGCTGCATACTGAGATTTTACATTTAGTCTTTTTATCCGGTAACACAGGAAGAGAACGAGGGACATACGGTTGTAAAAAAATACGACTTTATGATGTTTGTTTTCCTCCTGTTTTATTTGTTTTGACTTCTGCTGTTTGAATGTAACTTACTGTCTCTGAACTTAGCGTTCTTTTGTAGTGCTTGTCGGCTTGGCAACAGTGATCTGTCTCTCACACCCCCACAAGACAAACACTGTCGACTAACAAGCTATTCGTAAATGTTAACAGGCAGTCTGTAGCATTAAACACACACGGCTTGTACGTTGATGTCATATTTTCTCTACACTCTGATGCAATTTCAATAAGATTTCAGTAGTTATAATTAAATACAAAGCATGGTGACTAAATCATTTACTAAATGAAACTGCAATACAGTAGGATGGCCAAGCGTGCCCATAAAAGGGCAGAACCACATTGCTTTAGAAGTGTGTTTTTATTTTATAGTGCACAGTTATATAAATGAATCATGCGTGTTTTTTCTTTACTGAGAAAATCTCAGCAAATCCATCATGAAGACTTTTACTGCCACCTGGGGGCGACATGTAGTACTACATGGATTTCTTAGGCCTAAATTATAAAAGTTTTTCTTAATTCCTTACACTACCTACAAATTAGAAAAACATCTTTCTGAAATATAGAAAATATGGAAGTCTAACGTAGATAACAGAATGTACCGACTGTCATTTGCGCATTATGAGGTCACTATGTTACTGTAAATTATTTGTTTTGAGTAAATAAAGTAAATGAACGCAAACACACTCAGATAACATCAATACGAAATCAAAGTTTATTCGGCAATGTGCGTCACAAACTCGGAACCAGTCAAATTCATTTCTACAGTTCATATTACTGAATCACACTGACCTGCCGATACATTCAGCTCAGCACTTTATAAACACCGACACTTCATTCAAACACTCGCATTCCTGTTTCCACAGTGTTTGTACAACAAGCATCTGATATAATCACAGATTAAACACCTAGTAAAGGGTCACAGATTACAAAGGTGCAGCACACGATTTATATAATTATCGAGATAATGTAATAAAAAAGTAATTATTTCATAAATTAAATGTACATCCTGCAGTACTCAAGTATACCCTAACAATGGCAGTGGTTTAAATAAACGCATAAATACTGTACTGTTGCCTTCGTTTGCTAGTTTACAGTGTCAAAACTACGAAAAGTAGATTTTTACTAGTAGCACAAAATACCACACATACAAGACTAGACAAACAGTGACTGAGAGCTCAGCTACAGAGTGATCAACCAGTATTTCGGCTCCAGCAGCTGTGTTTTGCTAGTTTAAAAACATTTATGTAACGTATTTTCGACAACCTCAACGACGCCCTCTTTGTAACTGTGGAAACACTGACAGTTTCCTTTAAGACTTCAATATAATTTCGACACATACTGGTAAGCGTACAACTAGTACATGGTGGAGTACACACTGCATACTACTCTTACACGCATAGAGAAAAGCTGCATATTGTGTACAGTATACATACTGCATACTAGTAAAATAGTATGGTAATATGCAACAAGCACAACCATTGTCTTGACAAGGCCGTTTTTCTTTTAAAACTGACTATTACACTAGTCAGCCAATCAGCTGGAGACTGAACCTGCCTCATCGGCGTCTGACGAATCATATTCATCAGCAGAGTCTGTTAGGGCGGGGTAGGGGCGTGGCTGGTCCAGGTTTACATAGGTGACCTTCAGGCTGATGTAGTGCTCCCCCTCCAGGCCTGACAGGATGCTTAACACAGCTGACACTAGTGTGGAGAACGTTGGTCTCTTTTCAGGGTCTGGGTCCCAGCATTGTAACATAATGGCGTACCTGCAGATATAAAAGTGAGGTTAAAGGTCGGGTAGGCAATTCTGGAGAGGCTAGCAGTAGCAAGCTAGCTTTTAAAGCGCAAGAGCCTGCCCTCTGTGTGACGCAATCTCCAAAGCCACGCCTCCTCCAACAGTACGCAAATTACATAGGTGGACCGGCAAGTAGGACATCCTATCATTGCATTCGGACCGAACGCAATGATTGGACGAACATGTTGTGGTCCCGCACCTTCTAACAGATGATCATATACCTATAAATAAATGTATACCACTTTACTTTTAGTGATTGCTATCAGGATGTGAAATGACTTTCAACCAGCACATAAAAATGTTTCTGGAAAAGATCGTCTACCTGCTTTTAACTCATCTGTCAGCTGGAGAAACTACAAAGTGATTGGCTGGTTCAAATTATATTCTGCATTTGTCTTTTAATAAATCAGTTTCATACGTTCAGGATTTTTAAACCCTGTGCAATTGCCAGATAACCATTAAACCCCTATTACAGTGATAGCACATCCAAAAAAACAGTGTGTGAAGCTGTCCAGCTAATCTGTTACATACACAGTAGTTGTAACTTGTAGGTTCTCATTCTAAAAGTTAACGTTTTAGTTAGCGATTGACAACCCTAGTTATCAATTTCTCATTTCAGAAAATATCTACATCTTGCTTGTTTGGAGGGTTGTCTGTAAATCTTGTGGCTCTGTTTGAGGGTGAACAATCATTAACTTTCTCGCTGTAGTGCTTGAAGTCTTGGGAAACAGAAGAGACATTTACAATAACCTTCTGGTCAACCTTCTGGTCAACCTTTTCCACCGCCCTGAATACTGAGTAAGATCTGAACCCGCTGAACTTCAGATGGTGGAAAAACAGTAAACCCACTGACAGACAGACTTTGTCATGACCTTCTGGAACTGTCAGAGTACAGCTGCAATCGCAAAAGCCCACAGCAACCACTGTGAGAACCGCAGAATGTGCACCAACCAAAACAATCGCTGACATCTTTGTGGGGAAGGACATGAAATGTACTTTGAAACTTACAATGAATCCGGACAATACTGTGGCTGGGGCAGCCGCCGTCCCTTTAAGAGGTAATGTGTGACATCATAAGGGTCAACTTCAGGGTACGGGCTGGCCCCTCTCGTGAGCATCTCCCACATCAGAACTCCAAAAGACCACTACAGGAACAAATTCATAAATCCATGAAGAATCCTAATTCTATTGGGATAGAATAGTCTACTGAGGTTTGATGTTTCATCTTCGTATCTCACCACGTCAGACTTGGTGGTGAACTTCTGCGTCTGCAGGCTCTCGATGGCCATCCATTTGACAGGTAATTTAGCTTTCCTGTGATCCTGGACGCTGTAGTATTCCTTCTCCAGCACATCCCGCGCCATTCCGAAATCTGCCACCTTCACAGTGTAGGATTCATCCAGCCTGTGCATTTAAACAAAGTGTTTAATCCCTCACAGATTTACAAAGAACATGATAGATGAACACAGATGAACAAGAACATATCTGCACAATCACAGAACAGTTGGCAAATAAAACTGTATTATTAGTGAATTTAATAGTGCCATGCAAGCTGACTTCACAGTTATATTGGCAGGTATGTGTTGGAGTTGTAGCCCTAATCCAGATTCAGTTATTGTGTTTACATTAGTGCTGAATCTGGATTAACTCTATCTGTTAATATCGCATTCCAGAACTCACATGCAGTTGCGTGCTGCCAAATCTCTGTGTACAAACTTCTTCTGTGCCAGATACTCCATCCCTTTAGCTACCTGGAGCCCGAAGCCAATCAGATCCTTCACTGTAGGATTCTGAGGTAAAATATAAGACAACAGATGTATGAAAAACAAGCAGCAACATTTTGGGCCTTTCCAACATGTTTCGGGCAACATGCTGGAAGTTCTACATGCTAGTTCCCAGCGAACAACTTTAGGTTACGATAACGTTTCCCCAATGTTTCCATTAAATAAGGTAAAAAAATGTATTTTGAATGTTCTAGGAACAATCAAAAGTTCCGGTCTGGTAGATGTTTTCAGACATTTGTTTATTCTGTGACCTCTTTGGAAACACAACAATGAAAAAACATTCTGCTAACATTACTGCGAGAATATTTTCAATAATTTCAAGAACTTTCAGAGAACGTTAGCAAACATTCTGAGAATGTTCCCTGTTAGCTAGGTTGTCCCAATTCCTTTTTTCGTTCGGAGGAAAAACCGTGCAGTTCAATGGTGAACGGAACAGCACACAGCACATTTGAGACACGTGTGTTTGAGTTTACGCTCTAGCTACCGACCCTCTTCTCGCAGCGTATGAAGTGGCGCAGGTCTCCGTGTTTCATGTAGGGTAAGACCACCAGGGGGAGCCCTTCCTCAGGAAGCAGGATACCCAGCAGAGAGAGAACATTACTGTGATGAAATCCCTTCATCAGGATGCCCTCTTTCAGGAACTGCTCTACCTCATCCACATCGGTTATTCCTGCCGGAGAGAGACAGTGATGGAAATGCAGGTGTATGGAGTGTGCATGAAGTAACGTCTCCCATTGTGATAATCACATAACATGCATGAATCACCTAAAATGTAATTGTGTAAGGTGATAATCACAGCTCAGATTTAGCTAAATGAAGCATTACTGAATGACAGTTTTGAGGAACAAGTTACCCTTTTACAATAATGGGAAAAGGTTATGTAAATGTTATTAAATATATTTGTCATCTATGGGTAAAATAGTGGATGTGGGTCTGCAAGTATTACACAGTATGTCCTGTCCAAGCAAATGTGCTACCCACATTATGAACTGATTTATTTCGGTGTTGGTTGTTTTTAACACTTGGTTCTGACAAGATGAGCGTCCCAAATTTTTGAAAGCAGCTCATCCTGAAAATACATATTTTTTCCTCAGACAAGCGTGACAGTTTTAACTAGCGGTTAGTTGAGTTAGTGGGTGGAGCTGATTTTCAGAACAGTGTCTTTAAAAAGTTCTTTTCCATTGAGGAGTTACTTACGGTTCAAAGACTTGACAGCACAGTGAATTTCTCGGTTGTTGTGGTCCGTGAAGTAACCATGGTAAACCGTGCCAAAGTGGCCTGTGAGAAAATAACATGTTTATTGATTCTGACATCCATCTTCACAAGCCAAAACGCCTGTCCAAAGCATGACCTTATCCTGTTTGTAACAAATACAGTTATGGGAAATGATGCTCAGCCTATGCAAAATTGTACATGCAAAACATATGTTCCTGTAGCTTAATTGGTAGAACATTGGGTTAGCAGCACAAAGGTTGAGGGTTCGATTCCCAGGGAAAACGTACAACTTAAATACACTGTAAGTCGCTTTGGATAAAGGCATCTACCAAATGCATAAATGTAAAACAGTGAATGTGCCCAGATTGTGAGTTCTTATTTAGCATGTTGTAGCTTCTTTCTCCTGGTATGTGTTTTGTCATTAGCATACCCTTTCCAATGATCTGGTGGTGATGGACCTTCAGCATAGAGGCTGGGATCAGCACATCCTTCACCTCCTCCAGGAGTTCAGGGCGGAAGCTGGTGATGGAGATCTTTTCGGGGGGCATGAGGGGGGTCAGGGTCGAATCCAGAGTGCCAGTGTAAGCCAGGCCCGGGAACGCCACAGCCCCAGTGGGTACACTAATGGGCGTTAGAGAAAGTTCTACAAGAACCAAAGATAAAGAGAAAGAGAGTTTGGTACAACCTTTGGGCTTTTTCACAAATGTGTTGTTCACAAATCTCATGTGAATACAATATAAATTGCTGATGTGAAGATGTCTCACCGTGCCTGTAGTCTCCTAAGGGGCCTAAATCTACACTATTATTACGTGACCGACTATGAGCAAAATAAGGCAGACGGTTCTCTGCCAGCGGAGCTGCGGGTTGAAAAACATAACATAAAAATTTTTACTTTTTTATGATATCTGTGTTACTAATAAAAAGCTAAACATCAGTAAAACATCAGTCAAATGAAACCAAAGAATTGATTTCATTTTTCTTAACTGCTTTTCTCACATGTATAACT
>JAZGTJ010011431.1:0-16923 GCA_036877575.1 Botia almorhae
AGTGAAACTGATCATTGTATTTTATGTATTTTTAATTTCATGTATTTGATTCATCTGTAGCCACAGACAGAAAGAACAGATAGATCTGATGGCTCACCTGCCACTCTGACCTCGATGTCAAAACTGGTCTGTCCGCTCGAGTTTTTGGCCATGATAGTGTAAACACCGGAGTCAGAATACTTTGAGGAGGGGATGACGAGTGTGGACGCGTTCTCAACGTTAATGACGTTCACCCAGGGAGAAATGGGTTCATCATTTTTCAGCCATGTGATGTCAGGCGGCGGAGAGCCCTTAACACAGACACGTTGTCAAATAAAAATGACATGCTGAAAGTCGTGACTGATTACAGATCAGTCAAAATGTCAAACGGCCCTCTCACTAAGCTCCGCCCCTGTACTTCTGCTCGCTCTGACCAGCTTCACAGAACATCCAATAGAAAAGGATCAGAGATTTCTACAAATAGGCTGTTTTGTTTTATTTTTCATTCCATAAAATAAAGGGTTGGGTATTTTTCTGAATAATATGTGGGCATTGAAAAGCATTTTTATGACTTTATGAGAATAAATCAAATGCTTAACTTAACAATATGGGGAACAACAACAGTTGCTAAGGTAGGATCTGCAGATACTGTTTCTAAGGCGGGGCTTAGCGAAGAGTCAATGTACATCCAAATATTTAAAAGTACCTCGTAATTGACTTTGATTCTGACAGAATTTCCTGCTCTCACAACCATGAAGTCCACAGGGTCCTTGAAACAGGGCCTTACTACAAATCAGTGGGTGACAAAATATTAAAATCAAACAGGTTTAAGAAAACAACAGGTTACATCTGAAACACATGTATAATACAGTATTATGAACAGAACTCACTGTTGGGATTTTTAGCACAGACCATCACTGATGGAGCACTTGGTTCTCCAGCTCCAGACATATTAACAGCTGATACCCTGAACTCATACTCCGATCCTTCAGAAACATCCTTCACTGCGTACTTCAGAGCTGTTGAAAGCAGAGAGTCAGAGATAACGATTTAATAAGCAACATGTTTGGAGACCCTCGAAGTGGGGTCAGAAAGACCGAGACCTCTTGTGAAAAACATTTTTGCATAATAAAACGCAAAATTTTAAATGACAAATTTCATTTTTAGAATAACCATAAGAATGAAAAATGTAAATTTAGAATTTCAATGGGAAACATTAGTGTCATCTCAAACTCCACTGTATTGGTGTAAACCAATTCTATAATCAGAGCTATGGCACGATGGGACTCGACGTACAGCACAGGGGCCATTGTGCGGTTGCAGGTTCGAATCTGGTCGTGTCGTGCCCCCGAGCCAATTCAAGCTCTCCTTACTGTTTCTCTCCACTGTCCTGTGCATTAAAGGCTGACAAATAAAATAAAAAACGAAATGACAAGCAACCAATTACGTCTGCGATTATTTTGTAGAGGAAATGGCATGAGGCGGTATGAAAGGAAATCAAAGCGGCCTATCAGATGGTCCTTTAATCATGGACGAGACCGTGGTGCATTAATTCCATTAGTGGACAGTGAGGTCTCAAGAGAAGAAGAGTGGAGACTTAGGTGCTTTGATATCAGTGTGTTCTTGGAATGGACGAGGTGTCTGGGTGCTGCATTTACGAGGTGTAGAAATTACAAGAAGATCATCAGGAGATGCAGTTGGGGCTGAATTCAAGGACGCTTTTCACATCGATGCGGAGAAGCTTTCAGTTAATGAGACAGTAATGTTGGCAGTTTGGTTGGTAGGGGAACTCAAACAGCTGGATATGACCATTAATGGAGAGAGTAAAAAACCGAGTTATTTACAGTAAGACAGTTATTTACAGTAAGACCTGATATAGTGCTTAGGGAAGCACTAAACCCTATTAATAAATAAAAGTGTCCTAATGTGGGCATAACGATTCATAAAATTGAAAAATTAATACTAAAATATAAATTATTATTACCTTACAGTATTCCAAAATATTATTATAGACATTGAAATTAAAGCCAATGGGAACATGAGAGAATTATTAATAAAACAACTGAATATTTAATTCAACTGCATGTTTTCCTTTTAGCTACCCTTGTACTTATATTTAATATTAATAATAATGAATAGTCTTTGCATGTGCTTTCAGATGAATACTGCCTGTACTGTATTGTAATTTAAAAACAGACAGCACTTAAACTCATATTCTATACATTCAGTTGGTTTATTAGCTGGATAGCTCCTTGCATGCATATCACACTGATTATGTCCATTCTTGATTCTTTTACCTGAATGACTACACTCTTGTATAACTCTAACTCAAACAGAAACCCAATTATACAAAATGAAATGGCCTCAATACTTGGAAAAGAGCAAAGGTACCTTGAATAGGTTCACTGACTGGGTTCAGGGAAACCCACTGGTCTGTATCTTTCTTGCGTTTCTCCAGCTGGTAGCCCAAAATATGGGTTCCTCCATCCTTCTCAGGTGGAGTCCATGTGAGGTTGATGCAGTTCTTGAAAGCACTGACCACCTTTGGAGGGGCTGGTTGGCCAGGGAATACTGCAACACAGAAGTTTGGTTCACACATTTAAAACTCAAGAAATACTTTTTTAACACTACTGGTCAATAAAACAGAGCTTTTCAATTTAATAAATTGGTAACATGTATAAAATATCAACACCACAAAGTTTCTCACTTAAAGTTCCAGCCATGATATTTTCTGTCTCCAAAGGTTCGCTGATTCCCTCAGAGTTCTCCGCATAGATTCTGTAGATGTATTGTTTGCCGTGAGCAACATTTCTGTCTCTGAAGGACAAGTGGTTAGATGAACCATCCCACACCTTCTTCCACATGTTCTGGCCGACCTGCTGACGCTCCACCAGATAGTTTGTGACTTCTGAGCCTCCGCTGTCCTGTGGTGGGTTCCAGTTCAGTTCAATGACAGAAGATGAGCTGTCAGTCACTTCTATTGGGCCCTGAGGTGGTCCGGGCTTGTCTGTACGGGTGGCAGTGATGTTTGAAATACTTAATGTTTCAATTTAATGTGACTGCATGAGTTATTATGTGTTAGGAAATATAATAAATATTTAAAGCTTATAAATATTTATTTCAGAATATATTTGATGCAAAATTCCATCGAATAGAAACATACCAAGCACAATAAGCCTGGAAAAGGCCTCAACTGTACCAAAAGGGTTCTTTAGCTGGATCTTAATTTCCCCAGAGTCAGATCGCAGGCAGTCTTTTATCTGAAGACGACTGTGGTTTAGATCTTTGACTATTTTTATGCTGCCGCCATCAAAAATCTCTGAGCCGTCTTTAAACCAGTTGATCTCCATTGAATCATGGGCTGGAACTGGCATCTTGAAGGAGGCACTTTGGCCGACTTTGACGATCACACTTTTAGAGAACTTGTGCAAGTCATCAGGGTCAAAGTTTGGAAGATCTGCGACATATGGAGAGATTTTGTTTAACGTAGTTTAGATACAAAGATAAACAGAGCTGACAAATTAATCTCAAACAAACAACATATGCCAGTAATTGTTAAGATAATAACAACAGTATATTACTGTCAACATGAGTAAAGCATTAAATATACATAACATCAAGCGTCTTTAATAATATTATTATTATGATAATAATGCATGATGATAAAGGATTAAAAACAATAATATTAAAAGATTAGTAATATTTATTATTATTACCATATTGTTTACATTCTATTGCTTTATTAGATACTATATGAATTAATTACCATTTTATTATATAAGCATGTCACTGATAATGAACACCATGAATTTACATGTTCTGTATATGATTGTTGGTTTATGTAGTCATAAAAATGACTTGAAGAGATTCACACAAGCAATTCTGTATGTCAAAAAAAGTATTTTATTATATTGACATCTGTTTATTTAGAGGAGTTTTTACTGGGTGGTGTTAGTTTTAGTCGCATCTGCCTGGATTCCACCCCCTCAAACTTTAGATTAGATGCTCCCTGTTGAACTGAAAGTGAAAAATCAATACCTCCAACATTCACCATGGCTTCAGTGTTGGATTCATTCACTGTAGACTGATTTTGCCCTGCCTCTGAGTCCCTGCAGCTTTGTATCTGTAACTCCTGTGTTCCTTCATCCTTAGGCACAATCACATTGTCATCGGAGGACAGCTAGTCAAAGTGAACAGGTGAGATGTAACCAGCAGTTACAAAATAAACTTTTTTAACAATTACTAATTACAAAACATCATTAACTCACCTTCTTTCCTTGCTTAGACCAGACACCATCAACACTGTCAGTGTTTAGTTTACAGGTTAGTTCTGCTGGTTCACCCGTCACAGCAGAAAGATCTGACAGGCCAGTGGTGAAGTGAACCTGATCATCTAAGAACAAATCCAGAGTTAACTAAGGACTAGGTTAAAGGTAATGTTGACCCAGGCCCTGTTTTGTGGCCCTCTTTTAAAACCAGTCTCTACCTAAACCTTTCTTTTTAAACCTTTACTGTTACATAATTACTGCAAGTCAAACCAGATAGATTGATTATTCCACAATAAAACTTTTCACCCTTTTTGGTTTTTGCGAAAACTTACACATATAGATACACTGAGACTGAAGTCAGTTTGACATGTTTAATGTCACACTACATTATTATCATTATTATCATAGTTTTAAGTTTCGCGTGTGGTTTAACGCAGTCAGACAAACTTCTAAATTGTAGTTTTGAGACAGACCGCTATATATATATTCGCTGTGAATTTTACTCTTGATGACTTTGATTGTGAATCATGAATGTAAACTGCAGCAAATACATTATTACTCAACACACACAAAAAAACCTTGGATTTACCAACATAGGAGCGGACAAAGGAGAAAAACAACCCTGAACAAAATATGCAAAAATGCGCAAGATTAAAGCTTTTGCTAGTTAATCACAGAGTTGCCAAATGGAAGCTAATTAATACAGTTGGATAGATCAATTACACTTGAGTTATAAATCACTCGCCTAAACTGCCTAAATTACTTCCCCTCCTCGGTACAGGCTATTAATCTTGTTAGCTGAAGCTGTAGCGAATAATTACCGTGCAGCCTTCCTACTGTAGCATGATCGTGTTGGGCTGATATCATTCATAAAGAGTGCCACACAGTGGCTAAGCATGAATATGGCGGTGAAATACTGTCAACACTTCACTTGCTCCTATTAATTAAAGCCAGTGTACTGAAGATGACGTTAATGACTTCAGAGCGGGTGCGTTTTTATTGAGATCTGAAGTACAGCGGCAGATCTTACCGGTTGTGTCTCCAGACGTTCGGCCCGCGTCAGAACCTGTGATCACACCTCCACTTTCTGAAACGTTCTCTCTGGAAACTCCTGCGGATTTTTTTCCTGCTTCGTAATGGGATGTTTCTTCTGTTTTTCCTGTATTTTTATTTAAACCTTAAAGTCAGTCAACAGTTTGGACACACCTGTCGTCCTAAAAGACTTTTGGTTGAATTTGATTTTGGGTTATGTACAGTACTGTGCACCACCAGCTTGGTTGTTAAAGCAAAGTTTTAATGACCATCCATGTTTATATTTCAGTCTCCTCTTTATTAAGATACAAACAGAAAATACAGGAAATATGCACACACACACACAAAAAAAGAGTTCAAATCTTGAATTAAATTAAAGGGATATATTTGTCTCTCATACCTTTTTCAGTACGTTTCCCAGTTTCTTTTCCTCCAGTGTCAGGCACAGATTGTTGACCTCCAGCCATCCCAGCATCTTCACATGCTCCTCCTCTGCTCTCCTCCTTCTCTGCTCCAGAATTATTTACAGCAGGAGGTGCATTAGCAGCTTGGTCCACTGCACCTGTGGTCTGTTTCTCCTCACTGGCTGTTTTAATAGCTGCTATTTGCTGCTCTCTGTCTCTCTGCAGCTTCACCTGCTGCTCCGCGGCCATCTTCACCAGGTCAACACCCGCCCCGCCGGCTTGAGTTGTTTTCCTGGCTTTCTTTTTGCCTTTGAGCTCTAGCGTGTTATCGGCTGAATCGTGATGAGAAAACAGGACGCAACAATAGTACAGAAGTATACAATACAAATTGTAAACGAGTATTATTCGATTAACTGATGTAAAAATGAAGCAGTTCCAGTGTTGGGAAAGCTGCTTATAACCATTGCTTGATAATTACATCACACCTAACCCTTTTAGGTTGTGAGAATGTTTCTGTAACGTTTCTATTAGTAACAAAAACGTTGAAAAACTAGCAGATCTATTTTTTAATCAGTAAATTAAAATCAATCACCTACCCCAGCTAACGAGGAACGTTCTCAGAACATTGGCTAAAGTTCTCTAAATAAGTTCTCTCAACGTTATCAAAATCGCTCTCGCAGTAAGGTTAGTAGAACATTTTATAACATTTATTTTATAACATATATTTTTTAAAGAATCAGTGTGACATTTTAAAAACTTTTTTTAAATGTTTAAATAAGTTCTTATAACCAAGCAATACATTTAATTCAATGTCTGAAAACCCGAACATTTTAAACATTGCTAGAACATTCTGAATTAACTGACAAACGATCCACAAAATGTTCAGAAATCTTTCCTACCTTCCACCACAAGCCAGGCACTACTGGACTTGATTCCGGCCATGGCCGCATAGATTCCTTTGTCCACTTGCATGCAATCCTTTACCACCAGTCTGTGGATGAGTTTGTCTTCGGACACAGTGATGTCATACTTATCTCCCTGTTCTAATCGATTGTTCTTCAACACCCACATGAGTTTGGATAAGGGTTTGGAGAGGACACACTCAAAAATGGCATCTTCCCTCTCCATGGCTTTCACATCTTTCAGCTTCACCAGAAAATCCACCATTGGGACTACAAGAAAAGTTTCAGTTACCTGTTCATCTACATGTCATTTGTAACAGTCTCATACATGGCAATCTAGATAAATTCCCTGATAAAACATACAAATTAAACCAGCCTAAGCAGGTGTGGTCTTAACTGATTTAAGCTAGTCTTTAAGGGGTGCTTAGCTGGTTTAGATGTTTGGCAGACTGGTTCCTCGGCCAGACCAGATGAAAAATGTTCAAACCCCTAATAAACCAGACAAGCCTAAGCAGGCTTGGAAACAAGCCTGGTTTAGGCAGGTTTATCAGCAGGGTTTATTTTAACTTACTCTTAAATTCAGTGGAGAACACATTGACATCCTCAACGTCTAGCTGGTAAAGGCCTGCATCATCTGGGAGAAGATCCTTGATGGTGAAGACAAACTTCTTGCCTACTTGTTTCAGGTTGTGCTTCATATCCACATCGAGATCTTGAGAATATAGTATCATCTCACCATCCTGAGGGAGAAACCAAAAGTTCACCAACCAGATGTTCAGCAGACACCTGTTCTAAACCACCTGTTCAGTTCTTGAGCCGTGAGCTCAGATGGGTTTCTAATAACCAGTCAATTCACCTTGTAGATGAAAATCCTACTGCTGGGGTCTAGAAGGTTAAGATCCAGCTCAAATGAAGCCATTCCATCAGGATTCACATCAATGTGTTTGAGGTTGGAAATGCTTTTGATAAACTGCGAGAAGAAACAACATTTCACGTAACAAATGCAAAAACAAATCAAAGCCATCATTAGCATTTATTTTCAGCGTACCTCGGCTTGCTCTTTATCTCTCTCTCTTTTCATCTCACTCAGTTTTTTCAACATCCAGCGAAAGTCAGTCACCCCATATTCGGCACAGATGCGCTCATAATCTTTCTTATCGGAGCTCAGCAAAATCTCCCAGAATTGGGGGTCAATTTCACCATCTTTCCTTGTTTCGGTTTTCGGACAAACTTTACTGCAGGGTTAAAAGACAATTGAAAGTTGATTAAAGTTAGAGTATCGCTATAGGTTATGGAGTATATTTTAGGAAAAGGACAATATCAAACTTTTAAAACTCATTTCACACTGTTTTTCTTTCTGTATTTTTTTGTGTCGGCAAACTTTATTAAAGCTTTGGGGAAACCTCATCTCCCTACCTCGCTGAAAAATCAACAGTTTATACTTTGCAATTTAATGATAAAAACAACAACTACGCAGTATAATGTCATGGAGATTGCCTGAAATAACGTTCTGTTTACATCACAAGATTAACAACACCTTTTTCTCTTCAGGACCGATTTTAGCTCCTTCGGATCTGTTGAATCTAAAAAAACACATAAATTCAGATTATTTCGGTTTTATTTTTTAATGTGTCATACACACTCAGATTACACAGATTACTTGTACTTACAAGCTACCTGTATCGCCTTGTCCTTCTTGTATCCCACTAAATATAAAACAGCAAATATATATGAAATCATGACTTGTTATGCCTGGAAATGGAAAAGGCCTAATTGTCATACCTTCAATTACGTTTAAGATAACAGTGACCGTAGCCTTCCCAAGTTCATTGGTAGCAAAACATTTGTAGGTATCTGCTTGTTGTGGAGAAACATTTGGCATCTAGAACACAGGATAGATAGTTCTGTCACTTATTAAATAAAAATGTTTGACTATCCCATCATTTTGGAACACAACTCGGCTCACCTCAAGAGTGTGCTCACGAGAAACAGGGTCAAACTTGGTTTGATATTTCTCTGGATCCGAAACATCGCCATTGTTTCTAGCCCATGTTACGGTAGGGGTGGGATTCCCTACAACAATAGCCTTAAAAACAGCCAGTTTACCTGTAAGTTTAGCCAAGAAAACAAACTGTAGGGACTAACAGAAACAATGTAACAGTACCAAATGACAAACATAGATCACATCAAATCTACATAAATCTTCAACATTTTTAAGAATTTCAGACCTTCTTGAATGGTGAGGGCGATGGGCTTGCGCGTAAAGTCTGGATGGCTTTTTCCTTCCGGAATTTCCTCCACAAACTGCGTAATCATCACTCCAGGAACTTTAGATTTCTTTTTGATGCCCACTAGAGACAGAATCATTAAATATTAACACACTGTTACCAAAACAGTTTGCATTGCGTGTATGCAGGTGTTTCAATATTATAAAATGCATCAACAGCACAAATAAAAACCCAACATATATTAAACATTAACTATTATGATGATTCTTGTATTAAAGACATTGTTCACTTAAAAATAAAAAACTGTTTCATCGTTTACACACTTTCATGTGTTCTTCATTCTAAACTTTATCATTTATTGCACAGTGAATAAATGATGACATACGTTTCATTTTAAGATGAATTATCCCTTTTAAATATGATGTAAGGCGCATAATAATTCGTTTTATTATTATTCATTATAATAACAGGAGAGGAGTTGATAGTTAAGTTAAATAAAGATTAAGGCTTTACCTTGACCTGTTCCGGTCGGATCGGACACTTTTGATTTCTTCCACATGTTGCTTCAGATCTTTCCTTTGAATTCAGATGAACTGCAATTTAATCTGCAAATACTAAAAAAATTCAATCAAAAAATGATCTACCAGACACATTTAAATGCAATTTTCTTGATAGTTTACATAATCCGAAGTCGATGATGATAATGTGGCAGCATTATGGTAATATTTAGACGCGGTATCAAACACAGTCGAGTATTAAAGTTCTCTTAACTGAACACCAAGAGCTTTCTCTTCCTTTTTTATTGTGATTGTAAATATAGTGCATTAAATAACCTGTAGGGGTCATCGCTACTCAAGTCTGGCAGTACACACTTATGGGTCGTCTATCTAAACTACAGCAGTGTAAGGTTTGGACCTTTGTTTATTTCCCACGCAAGTAAACCATATCTGATGACAGATGATAAATGGTGTTTTACATTTGCATTTACAAATAACAGCCATACTCATACTGGCCGGTGATGGACAGAGATCCTCCTGGTGACAGGCGAAAAATGGGTGTCTGCTTTGAAAGCGCGACCAGTCATTTTGAAAACATTGCAACTGTCACACCAGAAATTGCTTCGGCCGATAATAGTGATTCTTCACTGTAGAAATTGTTTGGGCGGAGTCAACACAGAGGCTGATAGAAGCCTTTTTTTCTGCAGCCGTCCCACAGAATAGCAGCTTTTGTGACCACAAGAAATAACACTGAAAATGAGGACATGTCGCGCTACTAAAAAACAGAAGAAAATGCCCTTTTTTGAATCAGCGATGTGATTTGATTCATTTGATACCTTAAGTCAGATCTAATTTTAGTTTTACCCTGTTGACAATAAACAGTATTTGTTTATTTATCTGATGAAGAAACAGGCTCACTTGTATTTACTAGGCAGAATAACTAGGTTATTTTGTACGTTTAAGGTTACGTCCTGTTAACTTAGTGGTACAGTTTTAAATTAACACAGCAGAGACCTTGGTTCAAAATACTACATTAGTTAACAATGAACTTCTGCATTTATTTATCGATATTATTATGCATTTATTTATTATTATTATGCATTTAGTTAAGGTTAATTTTCACATTTATTAATACATTTTTAAAAATGTTGCGTTTGGTAACATTAGTGAATGCACAATGAACCAAGATGAACAAACAATGAACAATTTTGAATGAACCAATTTTCATTTTGAACGAACTAGCAAATATTAATAAATGCTGTGAAACATCCTCAAATAATGTTGAAACCTTGTTGTAAAGTGCTACCATTGTTTTTATAAACCAAGCAAAATTGCAAACGCATTTGACAGATCACCTTGTGTTTTAATCTGGAAAACAGGTTGTCGTTTTAAAAACTTCTTTAATGTTTCATGGGCATTTCTGTAGATAATGACAGATTTTCTTGCACAGGGCTTCAGACAAACACTCTTAATCTATTTTGAACACACAGTGACTTTATGTTGCTCTTATTTGCCCACGGTCATCAAGCAAGTAAACAAAGGGGCTCATCTTAACACTACAAAACATGCCCTCCTGCCCTCCGTGCCTTCACTAATCAAACCTTGTCAGTCCATAAATCACTCACCTTCCTTTCTAGAGTCTCTCAAGATCACTTAAAGAATTACAGCTGATGACAATATTTTTCTAACACCTTCAGTGTAATTACAGGACCCTGCTGTGCTGATGACTCATTGAAATGTCATCCGTCTCTTGTGCGGGTTCCAAATTCTCCTGCGAGGGGCCAATCACAGCTTGAGTGTGGTCACGAGTTTGGCCAGACACTGTGTGTTGTTCTTTCTAACAGTCTTCTCAACACTAATGTAAACTTTCCCGGGTGGCGTGATACATTTTTGAACAAGGATGAAAGCCAGGTGACTTATAGAGTGACACAGAGTTAAAAAGGTCCCACCTGACACTCATCTTTTGCCTTGTGCTGTGACAGGAGATGTCAGGCGGTGTCACTCATTTTGGCTCGAAGCATTAAAAGGAGATCAACACATCCTGGTGGTATGCTGGGGTGACATGTTTTGACTGATCCTCAGACTTATGTTTATCCACAAAAATGCAGCCTGGGGTCGAAACGTCTGAGGCCACATTCCTGGCACAAAATCATTTTTGAACCTTAATTTGTGTTTCGATTCTAAACATTCCCAAAACAAGACAGTTATCTTTAGTAATTAATTTTCTTTCAGATCTTCAGATTTAATCTTTGCTTAATATCTTTGCATCTCAGATAAATTAGTTTTAAGGATACTTAGCGTTTTTTTAATTTTAGTCTGTTTCTAAAACAAAAATTGCTTATTGTTGTTGTCTAATTTATCTAAATTAAACCTGAAAATGAAGGATTTAGGATTGTGAAAAATCCAAGCAAATAGTTTAGGCTAATTTGTGCCATCGATTTTTGTACAAAATGTCTGATTTCCTTGCTTGCATTGAAACACACAAGATGCTCATTGAAACATGCTGATATTATACTGAGATAACATGCTACATGGATCATGCATCATTTTGGATGCCAGCTCACACATACTAAAACACAAATACTTGGAAAATAAAGCTCATAATATTTTGTAATTTTAACTTTTTACCCAAATTGTTATAAAAAGCATTTTTCAGTGGTTTCAGACTTTGGTACTTTACTGTAGGACAGGAAATGAATGAGACTTTGTACTCCAAGAAATTTCATTAGAGAGAGAGTTGAAGCGGGCAGCACGCCACACTCTGCCCTGAGAGACTCATAAACGCTTTCATTTTTGAAACATTTCCTCTCATATTGGCAGCACGGCACACAGTTGAAAAAGTTTCTGAAAAAGCTGCTATTTGTGTGAGTTCAGGAAACAATGCAGCTGGGTTTATTTCAGCTAACAGGAAATGTTCTCAGAATATTCTCTAAATGTTTTTTAACATTATTTATTATGTATAAAAAGGTTTTTTTTTAAGTTGAAATTTAAACTGGACGTTTAAATGTTCCTTGAACATTCAACATAACATTTTTAATGTTTTTATGTTACTTGGGGTTAGGAAGGTTAGGGAAACATTAGAAAAACATTCTTACAACCTAAAATTCTTAGCTGGGTTTGTGTGTCGGAAATTAATGATGCTGGGTTTATTTGGGTTGTTCCTTTGGTAAAAAAAATAATAAATAAATCAAATAAAAAATATACTGTATGTTATACTGTATGACCATGTATGTTTTCATTGAAATGCTTAGTCTTAACACGTCTTAATGCTACTTTTGACCTATCAGGAACATCTAATAAAGATTAAGATTAATATTAAGATTTTTATCTACACATCTCAAGTAGTTTAAAATGTTCAATATATATATATATATATATGTGTGTGTGTGTGTGTGTGTGTGTGTGTGTGTGTATGTGTGTGTATGTGTGTGTGTGTGTGTGTGTGTGTGTGTGTGTGTTTGACATTATAGAGTTCCCCGAGCTGGTTGTTTTGAACTTAGCAGGTTACATAGTCATTTGATAGGTCACATGCTACATATAAACATGATCGTTCCACCATAAATGTCACAATGTGCTAATAAATCACTCCGTACCTTGTGCGTCTCCTCAACTGGCGCGCGACTGATTTAGAGGCGTCCTTCTTAAAAAATGTACAAAGTGTAAACAACCCTGACTGCTCGAAGTATGTGCAGAAACTCATCTGTCTAATAAAAGATCTTTCCTATAGCAAATGTGTATCTTACCGTAACATTATCAATGAATATTTCACCAGTGCAATTTCAATGGGCTAAGATACGAATGTGATCTGTATCGTTTAATCTTTCTCAGCTAGCAATTTTAGGTTGTATTAACGTTTCCCTAACGTTTCCTTTAGCAACAATGTTATTTTAAAAGTTATAGGAACGTTACAAAGGTCCAGTTTTTTAGACATTGCATTAACTTTATTGTTTGGTTATAAGACCATTATTCAAATTTTTTACAATTCTGTAACGTTTCTGTAACATTTTACTAACAACTTAAGAATAACGTTATCGCTATATATGATATATAACAGCAATAAAAGTTCTACTAACGTTACTGCAAAAAACGTTTCTTAATCATTTTGCAAGAACTTTAAGGGAATGTTAGCCAACATTCTTAGAACGTCCCCTGTTAGCTGGGTTTTTACAGTGAGTGAGTGTTTGGCTCATTAATAAAGTGTTAATCTTGGGTTAATCAAACATACTGTACATGATTACACTTTGGCCCCTGATTCTTCTCTCACTGCATGTGTCTTGGCTCCGGCCGTATGGCTGAAAATGAGCCATTGGTCCACTGGCAGAACATTTTTGAGATGTGAGGGGTTAGTTTTTATAGGCCACGTGGACTGCAAAGCATGTTAATGTTAAATCTAGACACCTGCTACACACATTCTGTGCCTTGGCAGGGACACTGAAGCATTTCAACTGAAGTTCTGTCACATTTACAAGGACCAAGAGCACATAACAATGTCTCTGTTCCAAAACCTTGAGAGCTGTCTATGTAGGTGCCTTTGTTTGGGCAAATTTTAAGACGCCTTTTGTGGAGAAAGCAATCCCATGATGCATTGCAAAGTACTTATTAACAAAGCTATCCGAGGAAGTAGACAAAGCAAGGAAAGTTAATTTTAAACATAATTAATGTAATACCAACGATTATTGATAACAATTACTAAATCGAATTAGAATTTTTTATGCTTTTAAGAGCATAGCTAAGCTAAGCTAAGAAATGTTAAACAATTTTAATTTAAATAAGCTGTCTTAGAAGGGAGCTGCCTGTGTAGGCAGTAGACAACAGTGTTCTTTGGAACATTGCCAACAAATCTTAGCTGACTGTATAGAAAGCATGACTAAGACTTTTAAAATTGTTTGAGGGGTTAAACAACTTCAAACTACAACATGAGTCACTTTAAACTGATTCACCAACTGATTCATCCGTCCTTTCTCTTAAAAGTACAGAAAGTGTTTTATTTTAACTAAGGTCATTATCAAAGACACCGAATAGTCTGAACAAGCAAGTGTAATCTGAATATAAAATACTGTAAAAATGTCAAATACATGAAAAAATACTGTTTTGCTCATAATAGCTCAGCTAACAATTTTAGGCTGTACAAACTTTTCCCTAATGTTTCCATTAGAACTTTAGAGAATGTTAGCCAATGTTCTGGGAACGTTCCCTGTTAGCTGAGAGCCTAAATTAATTCTTGTTGGTAGTGAGCAGCTTCTGTGTTAATCTTTTGTGGTACTCTGTTAAAATTATGCTGTAATCAGTATGGGAAAAAAATCACAATGGTTATCACACACAATTGTAACGTAACAAAGAGGGATTGTTCACCCTCATGTTCCATGAAACACAAAAATGAAATATTAGCAGCTGGCAGTAACAATTCACTTGGACTGTACGAAAAATCTTCAAAATGTCTCTTGTGTTCTTGTTGTGATTGTTAAAGTAATCAATAAATGTTGTATCAAAACTATGTACAACATTTATCTGTAAACATTATTTTAAAAAGGTAACAACCTTGTTTTTCAAATACAAACAAATAAGAATGGATTCTATAAAGCAAGACATTTTAGGAGCTGGTGTATGACTGACGCATCACAGACGTTAGAAAATCAATAGAAATACACCAGAACCTGTGGAGGCAAATGTTTCTGAGATGAACAAAGGGTTAGATGCACATATGGGTGTCTGATTAGGAGAAGCACAGTTAACAGTACCGTCTTAACAGTACAGCGTGATTCAGCTCAGAAAACACATCAGACATTCTCAGCACTAGAAAATCATCGACACATAATGGGCTGGTTCAGATAAACAAATCGAATGTCAGCGATAAAAAAAACAGACGTAATCTTAAAATCCACTACCTATGCAAACCACTGATACATTTTTACTGCGTCGGGTCTGAACTCATTTTTTCTTTGTAGCTTTATTTTTTCTGTGGTTGTCGAGCTTGTGATGAAGTTCTGAAGTGAACTCGCATGTTGACGGCTGAGAATGTAAATGTCAAAACTTGCAAACTGAATTTGACAGTGGAACTTATTCCCAAACCCTAAAGCAGCTTAAGATATTGACCAGATGTCAAAACATAATTATTTTCCACAATGACTACAGCAATGTTGAGGGCAACAGTATATTGGTAATTAACTTACCGACGGCCAAATGAACTCCTGTCTCTAAGCTCTGCTTACAGTCTGATAGTCCAGCGCAGTGTCTCGTAAAGCTAATAAAATCCATTAAGGAATTTAATAGCAATGTTCCTCTAACACAAACTTAACAGTCCTGCGACTGCCTGCCAGTGTCTCCAGGCTTAGTGAGAGGGCGCCCCCTACAGCGAGGGGAGGTACTGTATGGACGCCAGAGCTCGACAGAGACATACTATCCTGGTATTTTCTTTGGTGTTTAAAAAACATACATTTATCTACAGAAAGTGGCATTCAATGAATACGTATATTTTATACAGGCCCAAAATAGATTACAAAATGAGGTTGCAAATGGTCAATATGTGACTGTCCGAATGCAAAATTCTTAAATCAGGGTGAAAGTGCTCATTTTTTTGTTAACAATTTGGTATTTTGTTTGAAATATAATTGTGACAGTGTTTAAGGGGTTAAACATATCATTTCAAACTGTATTGTGAGCAAAGAGCACAGAATATTAATCACTTTGCAGTTAGCTACTAGTTTGTTCGTACAATTTGCCTCTAATGACTAATTAAATCTAGAACATCTAAGTTGTTCGGTGGATTAAAAGACTCGGTATTCCCAGTTTATCTTAAAGATTCCCAGTTGATCTTAAAAGATAAACGCAGCATTACTGCGCTTTGCATCATCACCGCGCTTTGCATCAGCACCGGTTACATAACTCGTAACAGATGTTCAGATGTTCTTCTATCATCACTACGCTCAGCTGTAACATGCGATATTTCGCTCCCAAACATTAAAGCAGATTTGCAACATTAAACACTGACTCAGGAATGTGACAGGAATGAGTCAGAGATTTAAATCCATAAATGTCTAAATGGCAGCCAAACATGGCAGGATGGTTTTGGACTGCAAAGACTATAGCTAACAATTTTAGGCCGCATGAACATTCTCCTAATGTTTAAAAAAACATTAAAAAAATTATTTTGAACGTTCTAGGAATGTTCAAAACGTCCAGTTTCTTAGACACTATATTGTTTTTGCGTGGTTATAAGAACGTTATTCAAATGCTTTTTAATTCTGTAATGTTTTCAAAACATTCCACTATCTACATAAGAATAACATTTTTGATATACGTGTATATATACAGATATGATGTATGACATTTCAAAAACAGTTTACTTATGTTACTGCAAGAACGTTTTTGATTATTTTAGAGACAACTTTTAGAGAACATTAGCCAGCATTCCGAAAACGCTCTCTCTGGATTTTAGTTAGAACGGTAAGAATCGCTAACCTTCACAACCGACATCCGATTTTAAAAAAATCTCACCTGTTTTTTTTTTTGGAGCAGGTCAGCCGATGCTTTTCAAAGCTCAAGGTTACTAATGACAAACCTTCGCTTTAAGTTTGTTTTTAACTGCCACTCTAAAGTCTCTCTGCCCTGGCAAT
>JAZGTJ010011432.1:0-16922 GCA_036877575.1 Botia almorhae
TACCCTAGCTAACAGATCCTCAGCCAATAGCAGTGCAGAGCAGGACACAGTTTCGGCCAATCAGAGCGTTCGACGCAGGAGGAGGGCGGCCACAGCCAGACCTGAGAGAGTTTGGCCGGATGGCATTATCCCTTATATTATTAGCGGCAACTTTAGCGGTAAGGCTGCTCATTTTGCATATTTTACATCATTTGTTTTCATTTCTTCAACTTAGTTATTTTTACTGTATCTATATAAAGCAGCATTGTTCCATAATGAACAACTTCTTTTGGCCTATACCTTACCATACATTTATGTATATTTCTGTATATACTGTACTGTTGATTTTGTTTGTATAGTCACCTATAGATGCAGACCTAAGTAAGGTGTATAAAATAAGTCAGTGTCTTGACCTTGCATGAAATCCAAGCTCAATTCCATCTCCAAGATTAACGCTAATCCTAAATTGTAGTTATTGCATTCGAGTAGTTTTGTTAAAGTCTTCTGAGTTGTTGATTGGTCAGTTGGCATTTTACTCTCGATGACCTCAGGTCTTTAAAGATTAAACCACACCCCTGTAGGCAGCCAGCGGGCCGTTTTTAAGCAAGCCATGCGTCACTGGGAGAAGTACACCTGCGTGACCTTCATGGAGAGGAGCACCGAGGAGAGCTACATCGTTTTTACCATCCGGCCGTGCGGGTAAGTTCAGGTGCTGGACTGTGAGAGAGAGAGAGTTAAATGTCCTACATAAACATTGATTATTCCATTTTGCCCCTTAGATTCATATTGCACGGTAATGGCAGCTCCCTGCCAGAATTTTAAAAGCCTCCAGAGTTTTTCAGCACTTTCTGTTTTCCTGGCTGTCTATAGGCACCAACTGCACAAACACAGCTAGTTTTCTTTGAGAACAAAGCTGCTCTCAGCAGGTAGTGTTGCTGTGTGCCGGTGGTTTGTGACTGTTGTACTGATGTTCTCTCTAGCTTTTCCTTCCAACTTCCAACATTTTTAGGGCTGTTTATCTGTGTTAAGATCCTCGTAAGATCAGCTTTTCAAAACAGCGTTTTGCTGCTTTCTAATACTGTTGGTCATACAGACAGCATGAGAAAGTGTTCGTATTGCTTTTCATGCTAACTTTCTAATACTTTATTTCTAATACTTTATTTCTAATACTTTATTTTTAATACTTTATTTCTAATACTTTATTTCTAATACTTTATTTCTAATACTTTGAATACGTTGTATATCGTAAATATCAAAAACGGTATTCTTAAGTTGTAAACGATTTAAATGTTCCAGAACTAAAAAAAGTTAATAACATTTTTTTTTAAGTTTTAACTTTTAAAATGAATATTTAATCTTTTTATTCGTTTATTTTTAATACTTTATTACTAAATAATGCTTTGCACTTTAAGATTTATAGAAAGTAAAAAAATCTGGTAACTTCGAATTGAAACACACTTATAAGTTTCAAAGAAAATATAAATAATGCAATAATGCATTAACTGTAAGCTTGTGTATGGCTGCACGTACAAAGGCTGGAGGAGGCCAGCTTTCATTGAGGTCTTTATGTGAACCAAAACTCTGGCAGCTATGTCACTACACCACAGTTCCTGAAGCAGTAGGCCATGTGCCACTTGTGACAAAAACATCCTCATTTTGGACGCCCCCAGCACAAAGCTTTATTTTCTGTGTAGGACCAAAGTCTGACCTCAGGGTCTGATTGACCATAGAGTTTGCTGCATTCACTCCATTGTGTGTCTCCAGTGAATTGAACACAGCCTTGTCGAACTTTGATAAATCGCACGTTGAGTTTATTTGGATGGTGAGGAAAGAGACTACCTTCCTCTACGCAATAATGGCGTCACATTGATGGTCGAGGGTTGTCATTCCTCAAGTAAAGGTCAATGTAAAATGTCTGATGCAATATTACTGAAACTATTTTGAGTTGGTTACAAGTGAACTGTAATTTAAAAATGTACCTTAACAACCAGCGTCCGTTTTGAAACCTCAAACAACTCAAGGCGAGTTTCGTAAACAGTGTTATGCAAAAGAAAAGATATAGCAATAGTATTTTCGTAATTTATATCTGATGCAAACATCAAAACATTTTATTTGTTTGTTTTAAATGTTATGTTTTGTTTAAATAATCGCCGGTTACTTTTCAAAATATTCAAAGCTGCAATCTATAACGTTTGGCTGTCTGTCGCCATCTCTGTTTCAAACTTAAAATTGCAGGTTATTTTACATTTTACGTTTTCATTATGTATGTTGAAGTCGAATGAAGCCTTGATTATTTCCTGGGGAATCTGAACTGACCTCTCAAATTTAAAATCATTATTATAAGCTTACTGTTGTGAATCAGGGTAAGGCTTGAGAGTTTAGGAACCTAAACAATTTTGGTACCCCATGTTCAGACACGAGATGAAGAAAATGATGAAGCCACAAAACAGTCACTTTTAGAGTAACGTCCCGAAAAAAATGAAAACCTCAGCTGAACCCTTTGTTTAAAAGTTTCAAATCTTGGTTTAACATGTTGACGTGTTGTGTAACCCCAAGTTTGCTCTTTTGAAGGTGCTGCTCATTTGTGGGAAGGAGGGGGGAGGGGCCTCAGGCCATCTCCATTGGGAAGAACTGTGACAAGTTTGGCATCGTGGTGCATGAACTCGGACATGTCATTGGCTTCTGGCATGAACACACACGACCCGACCGGGACGAGCATGTTGATATATTTAGAGAAAACATCCAGCCGGGTACAGTAACTGCAGAACGACTTCCTGTATATCTGCTTTCAGCGTGAATTTTAACCCTAAAGATCTGCTTTAAATGCAAAAACAGGCTGTATGTTAGCGTCTAGGATCTTCCTTGCAGTCGCATGTGGGACACACATCGAAGACGATTATTATGATGATGGATTATGAGTTTGTCTGTTGTGTTGTACAGGTCAGGAGTATAACTTCATAAAGATGGAGTCTGACGATGTCGACTCGCTGGGCGAGGTTTATGACTTTGACAGCATCATGCATTACGCAAGAAACACCTTCTCCAGGTTTAAAACTTTACCTGTAATTTTATTGTATTGTAAAATACATAATATACATGATATACATAATATATATATATATTATGTATATCATGTATATTTACTTTATACTATGTATTTTACATATATATATATAACCCATCCTAACTGGACATTCCTATAACTTTTGGAAACATTACGGAAACATTTTTACAACCTAAAATGAGTAGCTGCTGAGGCTAAGCAAATTTGAAAGGCTTTGTACTTTTACATACTGCTGACTAACCTGATGCTAGTGACTTGAGAGTCGAGATGAAGCCACAGATGCTTTCAGAAGGTCGTTGTTTTATCGCAACAACAAGCAGGAAGGAATTCAGACAGTGAGCCAGAGTTCAAGAGAAGCTAGACCATCTTGTTTAGGTGGAGAATCTCTGTTCTGGTCTGAGTCTCTTTAAGTCGCTCTTCAGTCAAACATGTTCAAAACAGTTTTGAGTGCTTTAAAGAGCAAGTTAATGTAATCTTAATTAAGGTCTAATTGAGTCATAAGCAAATCACAATGATTTGCACATTTTTCTTTAAAAAATACACTTTTTTAATGTGCTTTTCCAGCAAAAACAAACAACTGCGCAGGTCAAATTTATTGGTCGAGTGGTTTGTTTGTTTGTGCTACAAAAAATACACCATGAACAAGAACTCAACCAGTATTATTTGTACCTCTTGTAAACATGAAATCTAAATGCCAAATCGTTTAGGTTCTAAGAATGTTTCTGTACCATTTTCAATAAGTAACAAATGTCATTTTGAACATTTAAGGGACGTTCAAAACCTACAGATTCGTAGGTTTTGTATTAACATTAGTGCTTGGTTACATTAACGTTGTTCAAATGTTATTCAAACATTCTATATCGTTCTACTAACTAACTAAAAATAACATTTTTAATATGTTAGAAACATTGTACTGTATTACTGCATGAATGTTTTGAATAATTTCGAGAAAACCATTAGAGAACGTTACCCAATGTTTCGAGAATGTTCCCTGTTAGCTGGGATGTCACATGTACTTCACATCAGTAAGTACAGTAAGAAGTGTGGGAAACTGAAAGGTTTCATTATGATTATTTTTAGTGTTTTATAAAGTGGCCCCTCTGCTACCGGCCTCGCATCCAGAAATATTCACATTGTGCTTTTTACCTACAGCGCTGTACAGTCAGGGACTCCTGGAACTGGGCCAAAACAAATAAAGCCCTTCCAGCCTTTTTGTCCAGGACAATTGGAGAGCTAGAGGAACGCCGTTTTCTGGCATGCAGGGGTGGGCTCCAGGCAGTCGGAGGGCAATGCTTAAAGAGACAGTTCACCCAAAAATGAAAATTCCTTTATCATTCAATCTCCTGCATGTCGTCTATACAATAGTAACTGAATAGTGACAGAGGCTGTTGATTATAAACATTCAGTATTTAATATTCCACTGAATGACTCGAGAAAGGAGTGACACGAGGGTGAGCGAATGATGACAGAATGTTTGTTTTGGGGTGAACCATCTCTTGAAAGTGGCTCTAACTTCTCTGCTGCCTCATTTTGAGTGATGTCGTCATGGGAACTGGATGAGTGAATCCTAATCGCGCGGTTCTCTGAGTGACAGAGGAGAGACAGAAATTGTAGGCAGTGGACAAATGTCAATCAAACCGCAAATATGTAGGAATATTTCCAAGGACTACATTAGAAACTAGATCTCTAATACAAACATATACAGTGGCCCCAAAATGTATTCATACACATTAGAGACTTTGCATACCTTGGTAATTTCATTGGTCTGTCAGATGCTTTCTCTTTGCTATGTCTTAGATTCACTAAAAGGCTTCTGAAAGTTAACTCGCGAGAATTTGAAGGTGTTTGCTTCCGTGTCTCAAAACTAGGGGCGTCTATCTTGATACCATGCTGCCAAAGTATGACATAGATGGAGTCCGGCCTCCCATTGGACAGCGCACAAGACTGAGCAAAGGGGATATCGCTCAAGCACGGAAATTGTACAAGTGTCCGAGTAAGTGTTCTCACACATCCCGGGAACATCTGTACTGTTGGAGCCATTGTTCCATCATGACCGAGCCATTTATTTGAAGAGCCAATCAGCTTTTTAGATCTCCTCTTAGGGTGGGAAAATAAAGTGACATAATAATGGTCGTCCTGCACAACGGAACGATTGTTTTTGCAATCATCTCCTCCATCCGCTTTCATTTCAGCTGGAATGATCCAGCTCTGGTATGATCCAGATGGTGGTTTCCTACTTTAAAACAAGGCTCTTTCCTCCAAACTTCCAAGAACATCTGCAGAACTTTCCATTAAGAGAATCCGGTTTCCGGGTCAAGTGTCCGTCTGTCTCTCAGTGTGGTTTTGCTCTGGTTTCTTCACAGGATGTGGTGAGAGTCTTCAGGACAGTTCTGGAAACTTCTCCTCCCCTGGGTTTCCAAACGGATATGCTGCATATCTCCACTGCATATGGAGGATATCGGTCACGCCTGGTGAGAAGGTATAAAAACACATATGGCGGTTTCATTGCACCTGTTGCTGTGACTACCATGTGATTATTCTGAGCAGTCAAAGTAAAGGTTAGCAGCTTATTCTGAGGGGATTGTGAACTTTGAGTTAATATCCCATTGCTTTGTGCCAAAATTATTATAAAAAATATTAGTTATGTAATAAAATGATCATTTCGAGTTCATCCCATAAAAGAACTCTGTTGAGCTAGACGACACTCAATAAAGTGTATTTGTAAAAAGAAATTCATAAGATGAGATTGTAAGAGAAGCCGGAATCAGTTGGAATGATGTCATCCAAAAATGTTACGATGTCATCTGAATATTAAACCGGTTTAAATGATGTCATCCCAAACTGTTATGATGTCATCAAAATAGGATGTCAGAAAGACCATCACTTTTTAAAGGCAGAGATGCTATAGAATAAGTCTGCACCACTTTTCATCTCATTATACTTTCTCGTTCCTGTTTATTCGTTAGATCATTCTTAATTTTACATCAATGGATTTGTACCGCAGTCACTTGTGCTGGTACGACCACGTGGAGGTCCGTGATGGATACTGGAGAAATGCGCCTTTGAAAGGTTCTCGCACTCAGACGTTCTTCACATCTCTGTGTTGTTCTTGGTTTCGTTTCAGGTTCTAACTTATTCTGCTGTCATTTGTGTTTTATAAATAATCGCCTCTAAGAAAATAGCAACCTTGTGTCACACCAAATAATGGAACATTCTAATAACCCTGTTGATCCTGGAAATTGTCCCATCATGCTTTGATCAGCTGGGTGTCATGTCTTTGCTGCAGGCCGTTTTTGTGGAGACCAGCTTCCTGAGGCCATTGTGTCCACTGACAGTCGCCTGTGGATTGAATTCCGCAGCAGCAGTAATTGGGTGGGAAAGGGCTTTTCCGCTGTCTATGAAGGTACCGGTCCGGTAATTTTGTTCAGTGGACTTCACTAGCCTTTAAACTCTAAATTTGCTCTTGTATTCCGCATCAGTTTGGATTGTTCTCGCCAGTTTCTTCGCGCCCTCCATAAGTTCGCAATTAGCTCCTTGTGAGGTACAGATGTGGCATTCATGTGTGATGTTCTTGTGATGCTTTCAGCTATTTGTGGAGGAGATGTGGAGCGAGACAGCGGGCAGATAGAGTCGCCCAATTACCCTGATGATTACCGGCCCAATAAACTGTGCATATGGAGGATCATTGTGCCCCGGGGGTTTCACGTGGGCTTGAGTTTCCAGTCATTTGAGGTGATGTACATTGTTAATGAATGTTGGTTTTCTTGCCTGTTGCTGTCGTGTTATTCTGCACAGTCTCTGTATTAACAAGCTTTAGTCTCAGACCTCACGCCCACAGAACGCCCACCGACTGCCTGATACAAAAATTGCGGAATCATTGCAAACTTACGAGCTGAAATCTGATTGGCTGGATTTGACCGTTTTTGTAGGAGGATGGTTGAGTTTGGTATAATAAGTCAATATTTGAGAGAACTAATTGTTAAGTTTTCTGAAGTTTGTAGTATGAAATTTGTTAAAGAAATCCCAGTTTTGTTTATGGATTCATAAGTTTTGGAAGCAAGTTAATAAGGTATCTTCTAGTACAACTGCAAACTTAAACAACAGTCTGTATCGATTCATTTAGTGCAAACCTGTTTTCTTCTGTTTAATTGATCCTGTTTTCGGATGCTATTTTGTTGATTGATTGTGATGTCATTGAATTCACATGTAACTCTGTCCCAAACCCCAAAATATCATATGGCTCCTTTTTATATAACTGGGTGTATTTGGATTAGAGTAACATGTTAATGAGATTAAAAAAATAAAACCATTTATGAGTACATAAAAAAACATCTAAAACTGTTTTCTTGATTTCATTGATTTGTTTGCGCATATGAACACTTTAGACGCCGAGCTGACTCTTTTGCTTCCACACTCAGATTGAGAAACATGACAGCTGTTCTTACGACTACCTGGAGGTGAGAGATGGAGATTCTGAGAGCAGTCCTCTCCTGGGCCGCTTCTGTGGCTTCGAGAAGCCCGACGACATCAAGAGCAGCTCCAACCAGCTGTGGATGAAGTTTGTATCTGATGGTTCTGTAAACAAAGCTGGATTTTCAGCCAATTTCTTCAAAGGTGACGTGTATCATGAGCTCTCCACTGCTTTGCCTAAACACAAACGTGAATCTAATGACACAGCGATGAACTGACTTTGATCTCTTCCATTCCAACCCTCACCAGAGATTGACGAATGCTCCAGGCCTGACAATGGCTTTTGCGAGCAGCGCTGTGTCAACACACTGGGCAGCTTCTATTGCGCTTGCGACCCCGGTTATGAGCTTTCCCCCGATCGCCGCAGCTGTACAGGTGAGTCTAATGACTTCAAAAACATATGTGCGCACGGCCATGCAAACAGAGATAATGGGTCCAATTACACAGGCTTTTGCTTAGACATTTGTCACTTACTTTTGCTTAAATAAGGGTTAAGAATTTAAACAAATGTTGTGATTATTCTCCTGGTGGATGAAATAAACCTGTAAGAACCCAGTAAATATCTAAAGACCAGAATATAATAGACACTGTGGGGTGGGCTCTTTCGACTTAAGCCGTTAAGCAACAACCTAGTAACCACAAAGAATGCCCTAGCAACTACTGGCTGTTCATTATCCCTTATGTGTGATACAATATTGCTTTAATAAAAACCAGCTTTGGTATCCGGTTAGTTATTCAACAGAAATCAGATCATGACTCACCTTTTATTTTAAGATCTTTGTAATTCTTGAGGAAATTGACTGGGAAAATAAAGCTAAGCCACCCTTGAGTCCAGATGTTACCAATCAGCAGCCGCAAAGAGGCTAAACTGTTTCCAGTTAAATTCCAGTTGAAAGGGGATCATTGTCGTTTCATTCACTGCTCTCCAATCAGTTGTCAAGGGCTTTACGAGTATTTCTCATCATATGAGTTTGTAAGCTTGTGATTGCAGTCATTGTTATTAATATAATTGAACTAGAAAATCAGAGTGCGTGTGGATAGATGAACGTGACCTCAGTTTTCTTCAGTAACAGAAATGCCTTTAAGGGGGCGTGGCTTTTGAAATGTACTGCATACATGTACTTATGACACCTGCGACGTGTTTCAGATATTGCCTTAACCAAATGTTTGCCTCAAAGCTGAACTGTACATCAGGTTTGTCTTAATTATTAGTTGTTAATATCACACCATGTAGAAATTGGGTTAGATCAATTAGCTTTTATTCAAAGTACGCATTTCATCAGTAGCAGTGTTCCCTGGAAATTGAACCCATGACCTTTGCGTTGCTAACACAATGCTGTACTATTAAAGCTACAGGATCATTGTGATAGACGTTCACGTTCAAACCTCAATCATAAACCGTCTTGTTTCATAATATTAGTAACACAAATAATCGGCGTGCAACTCGTGAGTGGATCGTAGTCTGTCAGTATTTCTCTTAGGACAGGATTGTTATCAGTTATACGCGAAAGAGGGAGGGTGCATGTTGTTTTCTGTTCTGTTAAATGCATGCGCCTCATTCAGATACATTTGTATATGGTGGAGTTCATGACCCATGCTGTTGTTCTGATATCACAGTCATAAGACGACTAATGATCCCGCAACGGTTGCTTTCGCATGCATTTGAGCTCTTATGAGAAAACCAGCAGGTACATGCAGCAATTAGAGAGAGTGATCTGTCTTCTCTTTACTTAGAAGCACTCTCGAACGATTGCTTTACAACAGCCAAGAAACCTCATTGGTTCTGGAAATACGGAGTTAAAAAAGGGCTCTTTTAAATGCTGCTTGTGCTTTCGTTAAGCAAACTTTAGTTTATTTTGTGTTTAAGAGAGAGCGACATGTACTGGCATTTGCATATCAAAGGCAAAAATGTGTTTCCTTACAACTGATTGATGATTTGTGTAATATACTTCAAAAGTATGTTCATAATATGCTTCTGATTATAATATGGTTGCCTTTAATTCCAAGACCAGCTTTGATGTTTTTGGCAAGGGAAAAGATTAATAATTGAGTTATAGAAAGCAAGACAGCATGAAGAGGAAACTTCCGCCGAAGGAAGGGATAGTAGACCGTAATACAGGAATATATTTGGCAGATGCTTTTTTGTCAAAGTAACTTACAGAACATTCACTGTTTACATTCTGTAATGCTTGCACCATGCACTCGCAATTAAGTTGCAGAAGCACTTTGTGAATGTCAATGCTTTATGACAAAATGTCGAGTTACTGTACATAGCATTATTCGGTAACTGTATAACATTATATAAGTAACATAACACAGATATTTCATAACACAGATTTTTTTACATTTATTTTAAAAGTATTTCCCCCAAAAAGTTTGTTTCAAATTAAACCAAAAAATCTATTGTTTAAAATGAAGACAAATGTATTGAAATGGCAAAGTACATTAAGGATTTTAACTGTTCACTTATGGATCAACAGAAAGAGGTGTGACTTCAGTTCTTTTGAAGAGTGTAAACACTTTTAAAGACCAACTGTTTCTTCTGGAGCAGAATAATAATAATACGTTTGACTAAATATACTTTAGAGATATTTAGTCAAATATCATTTACACTCTGCTAAAAAATGGCTGTTGTAATGTGCTTTTGATTTTCATCTTGTGATCTCTGTCAGAATTGCAATATTTTAACCGAATCGTGCATCGGTAAAAGACCCCAGTCGTGTAATAACGTCTCGCCCATCTGACCCCAGCAGCTGCCTGTGGAGGATTCATGACCAACCTCAACGGCTCCTTCACGAGTCCAGGATGGCCGCAGGAATACCCACCCAACAAGAACTGCGTGTGGCAGCTCATGGCGCCCGCGCAGTACCGCATCACGCTGCTCTTCGACGGCTTTGAGATCGAAGGGAACGACGTGAGTCGGCAGAGCTGGATAAATAAATTGCAGAAGTTTTTCTATTGTGTGATGTGAACCAAGGTCGCCATTATCGCATGTTGTGAGAGGCTGTAGAATTCTAACAGTGTTTTCATATAAGGCAGACCCGGGTAATCACAACTCAATACTGTTGCAGTACAACATATAGGAGGTGGAATTATAAAGCATTTCTATTAAGGTTACATAAAGTGTGTTCTTACAGCTCATGATAATTCGCTGCTCAAAGGGTCTTTGGTTCTTTCATGTGGCATGAATATATTGAAACACGCTCACAACAGATTTTGTACAATCTCATTTAACATCATGTGTCATTTGAAAGGTAAGATGAGAGCGTTATTATAGCCGAGGTTTAAGGACGCATAGAGCCCAACAAGAGCAAATGATTTCTGATGATGTAATATGTGCTTTCTTTTGGTATTTTTGAACGTCTCCATTTCTGTTGTCAGGTTTGTAAGTATGATTATGTCGAGGTGCGGAGTGGTCTGTCCACGGACTCGAAGCTTCATGGGAAATTCTGTGGTACAGAGAAACCAGAGGCGATTACGTCTCAGGCCAACAGCATGCGTGTCGAATTCAGATCAGATAATACCGTGTCCAAAAGAGGCTTCAAGGCGCAGTACTTTTCTGGTGAGCATTAGAACGACAAAGTACATAAACCTTTCTGTTTCGCAAGAGGTTCTTTGTAGTGCCAAACGGTTCTTTGAAGTGCGTAAAGGTACGAAAGAAATTGATCTTTTAAGAACCTTTGTTCGTAAGAGTGTATGAACCAACAATTTCTATGATCCTGATATCCTGTCTTTCTCTGGCAGACGTAGATGAGTGTTCCAGAGAGAATGGAGGTTGCCAGCATGAGTGTGTGAACACGTTCGGAAGCTACAGCTGTCAGTGTCGGAGCGGCTTTATACTGCATAGCAATAAACACGACTGCAAAGAAGGTTCGGCATTTTACCTTATCTGAACTTTCTTAAGGCAACAATCAGTGATGTGTGAAATCAGTTCAGATATGTGGGATATTTTTTGAGGCTGTCAAGGTATTCATTCGCCTTTTGTAACCAAAAAGTGAGAAGAAAAGGTCTCGGCTCTGCATTCTTTTTATCTTTGTGTGTCTTTTTAAGTATTTTTTTAAGTATGGTTATTTTAAGGAAAGATTGCAGCATCTAAAATAATGCGCTTTTTTCTGAAGAAACCCGTCGTTCAAACTTCACTTTGAACACACAAAAAAAGTTCTTAGTTTGTGAACTTTTTGAATTTAAAGTTACACAATCGCACTTTACAGAAAACTTGTTTTAAAGGGATAATTACTGAACATGACTGAAATATGAAAATACATATTCAGTGCTGAAACGTTTAGAACGTTACACTACAATATTTTGTTGGATGGAGGTAGTGCCTCTATATCAGTAACAAAATTATATATATAAATATTACAATATATAACTTATAACTTGCAAATAGTGTAATAATTCCCCAGGATTCACAATGTTAATCTCTGTACTGGTTCTGTGTTTTTCAGTGGGCTGTGACCAGATCATCACCAGTGTCTCCGGTACTATCACCAGTCCAAACTGGCCCGATAAATACCCCAGCAAGAAGACCTGCACCTGGACCCTGTCCACCACCCCGGGCCACCGCATAAAACTCGTACATATATCATTCACCCTGACAACATTAATCTTTATAGTATAAAGTACATCCTAATATAGGGTTGTAAAATAAAGCTGTTTGTTTAAACTGATGGACAACCCGTGAGCTGTTGCTGTTGTTGCTATTTCAATCAGATATATTTTATTATTATTATTAATTGCGTTCTCCTCCATAGGCTTTTGTTGAGATCGCCATGGAGACACACGAGGAGTGCGCCTACGACCACTTGGAGATCTATGATGGTCCAAACAGCAGCACGCCCAGTTTGGGCCGCTTCTGTGGCAGCAAGAAACCATCACCAGTGATCTCCAGCGGCAGCAGTATGTTCCTGCGGTTTTTCTCCGATAACTCGGTGCAGAAACGGGGCTTTAAGGCCACTCATACGGCAGGTATTTATTCTGCCGTTCCTGAGGCTCTCGATAACAAAACGAGGACTTGTTAATAATAACACGCGTCTGTGTAATAATAATAATACCCTCCAGTGTTTGTCTGTTTTCTCAGAGTGTGGGGGCAGCTTGAAGGCAGAGATAAAGACCAAGGATCTCTATTCCCACGCGGCCTTTGGTGACAACAATTATCCCGGCGCTTCAGACTGCCGGTGGGTGATCTCTGCGGAGAAAGGCTACGGTGTGGAGCTCATCTTCCACACCTTTGAGATTGAGGAGGAAGCCGACTGCGGTTATGATTACGTTGAACTGTTCGACGGGGCTGATGTCAAAGCACCCAGGCTGGGGCGCTACTGTGGTTCTGGGGTAAAGCAGCATCTAACATAATAAGCGCATCCAAATGTGAGCTTACTTATGCTAGAGGGGCTTCAAGATTCGTTTGGGTTTTGATTATAATTAGAACATCATTTAGCACTATGATGGTTGTGCTAGAATATGAAAATACCTAACAATGTATATTAGAATATACAAAACCTGATATTAATAAAGTTTCGATCAATAGTGAGTGTTTGGAAGTGTTACAAGTAGCAGCTTGGTGAATAAATAGGTCTTAACCAATCAGCATACAGGACCAGAACGATACGTATTATTAATTATTAGTTATTAATTATAGCATTAATGTTGTTCTTGCGTGTTCATTTCAGCCACCAGAGGAGATCTACTCAGCCGGCGATGCCATCGTCATTAAATTTCACTCAGACGACACCATCAACAAGAAAGGCTTTCATGTTCGGTTCACAAGCACCAAGTTCCAGGACACCCTCCATACAAGTAAATGAGTTTCTCACAACAGAGGAGTTTCAGAGGACATGGCAACCGTGGGGCTCCAATACTTCCAATGCACTTATGTTAGTGATGGGCCTGGGGCCCTTTTCCTGCCCCCCCCAAACTACAAAGAGGACATTTTAGTGGTGCCAAACCCTTATATAGCCTTTTAGCTATAGAAAGCAGGGAGAACCAGACTGATGTGGGGATATGGCAACATACTGCCCCATTGGTCTCAAAAATATTTAAATTTTGTAAACATGGAATATTAGACTGTTTCAATTCCTGGTATGGAGTCCCTTGTTGACTACAACTCGAGGAAAGAGGCATGATTCAAATTAAAAATGTCTTCGATTTATATCTGCTTTTATTCCCCCAAAGCCAGCATATAAAATGATCCTTCTTTTATTATAATACTCATTTTAAAAAGCACAATTTTTGATTGCCAAGTTGTGGTAAGTGAGTTTGGTATTGTATATAATATCATTCAGTGATGATGACAGTAATTATATATTTTGTAAAAAACAAACAATTCTAGCACTGTTTCTAGAGTTGTACATGATTATTTGGAGGGCTGATTTAAATTATGACTAGATTTTGTCCCATGAAGTGATGAAGACAAACATGCTAACTAATAAACAATGTTTGAGATGTAGGTTTACTCGTCTCTTTTAGATCAATTGTTTTGGTGCGCGTTGTGATAAATGGTAAAAATCGTTTTACAATTTGTACTTTGTTCTGAGAAACGCTTCATGTGTGTGTTTTTAAGTATTAATAGATGCTATTTTTTAGGTCTGCTGTGAATACGGTCACGACTAAAAAGTTGCAACCCCTTAGTTGTAACTATATTCACAATAACGGGCGTCCTTATTGCTTTCATAACTTTTTTATAAAATATATTGATGACAGACTTCTTAAGTAAAACATTAAGTGCCGTATTTTTCTGCAAGAATATATAACTCCTCAAAAATACGCAATTGAATGGGCGCTGCGCAAGGATACGCACGTGTATCGTGTATATATAGCACGACTTGAATATTGATTTGGCATTTAAACTATTATTTTATAAGTAAGTATCAGGTACTCGGAGGATTTCATCCTCTGCAAACATGGTTTAGTTTATGTACTTGAATCTCTATGGCACACTGTAATTATCTTTATGATTAAAGTGCATTCATTGCCACAGTTATAATCTTCGGTATATTAAGACTTGATTTGCGTTTTCCCACAGGAACAAATACAATAATGTTCAAGTTCTTCATTGTGATTTCATCTTTGCCTTGATGACTCAACCGCTTGTAAGGGCTGAAGTCACAATTTCCTAGAAATTTAAACATGCTTGTGTAACAAAGAAAATTTTCTATTTATTTAACCTAATTCTTATTAATTGTGATGCCATTCCTAGAAAACTAAATAGCGGATTATTCTGAGTGGATAAATGCGCTTTCGTCATTCCGCGTAGGGCTGTGGAACACATCAAGAGCGCACATGCGCCTCCTTGTGGTCATTGCTGGTAACTACAGCTATCGTGTGAAGTTCATAAAGCGGATTTATTAACTCTATCCGGCAGTAGGAACAACTAGAAAAACGATGCTTAACTTCGTCGTTTTATTTTTCTGGGAGTTATACATGATTCAAATTAAATAAAATCGCGTGGAATGTAGGATGCTCATCTTTCTGTAATACGTCTTCTGGTGTTTTATTGACACCTGTATAACATATTTTACATAAGACTCGCCTTTCTTGCTAAATTCTTCTTTAAACGAAGTAGCCTAGTTTAAAGCTACTGTAAACAATTTGAAAATGATTTTTCTTCTGTTTTTATACAGGTTTTCAAGGTGGGAACTTGGTAATAAAACATGGTTTCCAACTATATTTGGTTTCATTCCACTGGACAGTATAAATCCACAAACAATGACCAAAAACATCATATCAACTAAACATATTTCTAGCTAGGTCCAGCCTAGAGTATACGGTTAATACATAGCATGAATATTAAAACATTAAGTCAGATTTTAGGTAGGAAAACTTTAAGCGGCTCATTTTCATGTACTTTGTCCAGGAATCCCAAATTAAAATACGGGTAGAGGGTCTCAGGGAAGGTGTCTTTAAACGTGTAGAGGTGCGTCATGCTCTCGGCGTTATAGAAGGACACCAGACCCCTCTTGAAGTCCAGATACACGCCGATCCTCGCCAGCGGCTCCTCCAGAGACAGTACCGTGGGGGGAGATGTTCCTGCCATGTACTGAACGCCGTACGACAGCGACAGCGTCCAGAAGCCGTTGGCGGGCATCGTGTTGATGACGCCCTTTCTCGTTACCGATTCTCGAGCGACTCCCACCGTCCACACGGTGCTGCTGTACACCTCCACTTCCCAATAATGGCGGCCTTTCGTGAAGCCCTGACTGCCCAGCAGGGACAGGGCGGCGTTGAAGCGCTGCGGGTTGTCTTGCACGGCGCTGTTGAAGGTCTGATAGCGCACGCAGGTGAGAGAGGACGAGAGACTGAGCCATGGGTTGGCCGTTTTGGAGTTAAAGGTTATGACTGAGGGAACTATAAGGAAAACATACATGCAATATATTAGTGCTTGAATGTCATATTTTTTTCCCATTTTTAATACAAGTTGTGTTTGAGCTGCATATTTCTTTTTTGTATTATTGACTATTTTTAAAGCAAACAATCATTAGTTTTGTATTTCTGGAGGAGAACATTCGCAAACCTGGATAGATGCTTCCCTTCAAAGACTTCCAGACTCTGTATTGCAGCGGCCCGGCGAACCGGCCCTCACACAGGCTGGGTGGTGTCAGTGTCGGCTTCTCAAACTTGGGTGGCTGTCTGCTTGAAACAACAAGAGCTCAGACTCAAAAACATTTGAGCGTCTACTCGGATATTAAAATATGAAATGAAACCGATCCAGAGAATTCTCTCACCTTTGCAGCAGGCCTTTAATACTCTGCAAACACATTAAAAAGAGAGAGAATAATGAAGTTGGCTCGGTTCGAGAAGTTTTCCGGATGACATCAGTGTTTGAAACTAAGCTGCACCTCCCTTCTCCATCCCGGACTCTGGAAAATCCCCTTGCGCTACACTAAGGGCATTATCTTCCTATTGCATGGATGAGGTCATTATATCACATCCTGTGTTGACCCATATGATCTCTCACAGAGTTAACAATACAGTTAACAATACAGTTAACCCTGTATTGAAAAAATTAAGACTTTAAACAATCCCTTATTACACACGCAGAGCAAACATGCGACATGCTGGAGTGCGTGTGTGTGTGTGTGTGGCTGGACTCTCACCCTGAGTAGCGTGTAGGGTTCTTGTTCTCCGAGTTTCTCCTCGATGTTGTTTATGGCTCGGCGCAGGCGGGAGATCTCCACGCTGAGCAGGGCCTTGTGCTCATCCAGTCGGATCAGCTCCCTGCGTTCCTCCGTCTTCAGCTTCACCTGCAGGAGTTTCTCCTCCTGATACAGGAACTGATGGAGTTCACTGAACTGTACCTCGATCCTCTGCTTCAGGTCTGCCGTGTGGTCCTGCAGAACGCGTACAGTGTGTGTACAGTATGTGTACAGTATATGGAGGTGGTGCGATTTAGGGGTTAAAAATGTGCAGCATA
>JAZGTJ010011433.1:0-16920 GCA_036877575.1 Botia almorhae
CTACAAAGCAGCAGCACCACCGAACAGGCCACAGATCAGCCCTTACAAACTCTGTGTGACTAACCGACAGTCCCTTAGGTTAAAATGGGGCAGACCAAAGCAGTACCCGGAAATTGGAGCCCAGTTTAGGAATGGCGAGCTATTTGATAACTGCACATCTCCTAATGTGTGTGTTGTTGTCTTGTGAGAAAGCTAAGATGAAGGGTGGGGTGGGGGGGGTAAAAATCACAGCATTGGGAGAGACATGTGGCCTTCGTTTAAACTGAGTCATAAATCAGAGCACTGACAGAGAGAGAGAGAGAGAGAAAAAGAGAGCGAGAGAGGCAAAGAGGGACGGGAGTAAAAGAACTTAAAGCAGTGGTTGTCCCCAAAATGAAAATTCTTTCATCATTTAATCACCCTCTCATTGTTCACAAACCTGTATTACTTTCTTTCCTCTATGAAACCCAAAATGAGAAAGTAGTGGTTAGTTGTTTCCGCGCTTGTTGGGGGACGGGAATTTTCTTGTTTCGAGGCGGATGCGAAACACCTTAAAATCAAAAGAGGAACATTTCATCATATTTTATATTCGTATATAAAATATAGAAATTGCACGGACCACTTATCGCATGAAAAACAATCAGCACATTCTTCAAAATTTCTCCGTTTGTGTTCTAAGCAAGAAAGTCAGTCCTCTCCATAACATAAGGGGGAGTAAATGATGAAAGAATTTTAATTTTGAGGGTGAACTCTTTCTTTAAAATTGCCTTGGTTAAAATTGCCTCCGTTTTTAGTTTTCCTCATTCTGGTACCTTGTTTACACACCTTTTAAAATGCAATATCTCAGATGCATTAGTCTTCCTACCTCCATTGCAAATGCTCTTCTCTGGGTTAAAAGTTAATAACTATAAGCTCTTTTCCACACTTACAATCTCTCTCTCTCTCTCACTCATCTTCCCCACCCTAAGTAAAGCACACAGTGCTTCCCCTGAGCTCACAACCAAATGCCACGACAACGTTAACCCCCATCCGAATTCACACCGCTGCCCCTCGCTTTCATTTGGCCCTGCATACATTACCACCTCACGTGTCCTCAGAGGTTCTCTCTGAGGACACCGATTCGCCCAGCACCGCGCCATGCACCACAGTTCACCGCCCCGAGAGGACGCTGGGTCAGAGTGAAAAAAACCCAAGAGCAAACCGGCCTTGAGCATGAACAACAGATGAATAATGTCTTTATGTTTACTTTATATTAGTTTGCTACATGTGTTCCTGATAGAGCATGGTGCTTGCAACACCAGAGTCAGGGGTTTGATTCCCTGGGAATCCATTGCCTGATATAGCGTATGTCTTAATCATTCTGTAAGTTACTAATTATTAATCTACATGCAGAAATCTGCAGGTATGCTAAAGTCTATACTGACATTCTTAGGAAATCAGACCTGACAGCTCAAATTATAAATCATTATTATAAACTCATTACAAATCAGGGTAAAGTAAGAAGACCGTTTGAAACGCTAATCTGTTATTTACTCGCTCAATAACTGTTTTTAATCCTTTTTAACCAAAAAAGTACAGATTGCAGCATTAAATATGTTTTAGCCTGTTAAAAACTGACACTAGAAAGCATGTGTTTAATTTGGATATGATTGAGAGAGTGAGAGAGTTTGTGTGTACACACTTACTGAGATTTGGACATTAAGATACAATGTCTGAAAGAATTTTAGATCTTTTCTGATTTGATATTCAAGTGCACTCATTAGAAAACATTTACTCGTTCAAAAAAAGCAACAAACAGCACTCCTGCATGCAGATGAATCCACACAGACAGGTGTCAGAGTTAGTGTAACAAAGTCCAAGGTGAAAAATATTCACGGATCACTTTTTTCAACAATTAAGTAGGTAAAAAAGCAAATGTCAAAATCATACCTCGAAAAATCAGTACTTAGTTAATACAGTGAGTGTGTAAAGCAAAAGTGCTTGAAAATTATGGGTTTAGATCCACACCAAACAGACTGAAAACAGTGATTAAAGCTTTGGTGTTCCCTGCAGGCTTCAGTGAGGTTTCAGGTCTCCTGAGATAAAATAAGATACAGATCAATGCAGTGCTATAACATGCTGATATGTTGTGAAGCACAGTGAGTGGTTGATAAGTATGTACTGTAATGTGTTTTGTAAAATACGTTTAACAATACAAATAATTACTGCTACTGTATGCTGTTATTGTATTGAAGTCGTTCAAGCAGCGTGCGAGAGGGGTTTAGTGTATTTATCTGGGCTAATCCCATTTGCATCAATTGCCACTTATTAGTATCATGCAAATACATAAACGCCATATTACCCTTTTTATAGATTTTCTGAATGAAGTGCAGTGGAGATGATTATAATTGCTCAATATGCAGCAGCTTTTGCATGTATAAGAGTCTAATAATGATGTTCTTGGGTAGCTGCAGTTGTCATTTTTATCAGCTTTACAATAATCTACAGTGTTAATGTCAATCACGCGAGTACTTATTTAGACCATAAAGAATCGGCTTGTATTTAAATCCTTTCGAGAGGAGGGATAAGAGCAATAATCCAAAGTCATTACAATGACGCTGTAACACAAATATGATTAGAAGGAGGATGTAAAATCAAAGCGGGATTTTAAAGAATGAAAACAGGTTTAATAGACAGAAATGATAAAAAAAAACAGCTATAAAAGCAACACGGCAGTGCTTCCATGGCCACCCAGCTAACTGGAAATATTCTCAGAACGTTCTCTTGTCTGAAGTTATCATATTTATCAAAAATGTTACTTTTAAGTTGTTAGTGGAACGTTGTTACAGTGTTACAGTAATGTTACAGAATTAAAAATGTTTCAAAAACATTCTTACATCCAAGCAATAACGCTAATACAACGCCAAAAAACCAAAACGTTCCTAGAACTTTCAAAATAACATTTTTTAATGCTTTTGTTACTTAATGGAAACATTAGGGAAACAACCCAAAATTGCTAGCTGGGCAGTGGAGAGATTTTGTTCTGCCCGGTTGTTTGTCTGCTTTGGCGTGATTAATATTCAGGTCCACGCCGTCCCATCGCACCCCTGCAGACAGCCCCCAGCCTACAGCTCGGACATTCCATTTTCCTCCAAAATTCCACCCCGAATCTCAAAGAGGCCTGTCAGCGGTTGGAAGGCGAATTCTGAGGATGATGTTCTTAGTGTGGAGGCTAATGATAATGATGGTCTGGAAGACAAGTGAAGAGCCAGGAAACGAGTTTTGGGGGTGATAGGGAGGTGTGCAACAGCACCCCCACCCTCGGCAGCGCTGCGGGCTGCGGCGATACACAGGGTCCATTGTACAGCGATTATGTAGGACGAACACGTTGGGTGCTAATCTTACTGTGGGAGGGTACGTGCTTGTGAATGATTGAGCATGAGGAAAACAGATCAAGGAGGAGAGGAAATGAGGAAGAGGAGAGAGGAAGAGAGAGAGAGAACCCCCTCAGCAGAGATTAAGAAATGGTCTGTCACAGATTAAAGCTGCAGGGAGGCAGAAGGGAGATGAGGCGCAGCCTCCCACAGACACGGGCTCGTGAGGATGCTTTGCTGAGATTACCTGAGGTTATACGCAGGCAGCTGCTTGGGCACACACACAGAAAAAAGAGTGAGAGAAGATGAGAGAGAGAGACATTGAGAGCGATGTGAGGGGGTAAAACAAACCTAAACCAAATAGGCTTGCAATTTACAGAGGGTGAGCAGACAAGGAGAAAGAAAACGATGCCTGAGGTGAAAAAGGAGAAATGGAGGCAAGATACAGCCGGAGAAGCTAACTGCCACAACAGCAGTGACTAAAGACAAACCTGCGTGGCTGCAGTTTATATCTCAAAGGGCCATTTCCTGTTTCCTCACCATTTATATTTCGGTTTTAAGAAAGACAAAACTTCTGGAAAGATTCTGGATAAAGGGACGGCTAATTATGGTTGGATTCTCTTGTTTTCACACTCTACAGCTTTCTGAGTTGTACTGACATGTCATGGTGCAAATTTCCTCACTCTTTCTGTGACTGATTGACACATACTGGTTTCCCACAATACACCTTGCTGGCAAGTCAAGTTTGGTTTTAGCTCCACACTGAGTGGAGAGATGGAAGACTAACTCAGTTTGTTACACAAGAAACATGGTCTCCTGATTGACAGGTGAGGCTTGTTTGAAACCGGTAGTCTAGTTCATTGATGAGCCAATTGAAACCTGATGCCCCAGGACAGGAAGTCTGAGTACAAGAAAAAGAGAGTGAGACTAGAGTTAAAAACCATTTAAAACAAATGTTGACACAAGATAGACAGTGTTTCGGTTCAATTTAACCAGCACAGATAAAGAACGGATGTTTTCACCTGGCTTAACAAAACAGAAAGTGATGTTTAGTGTTTCTATATACTAGATATGATCGATTTTATATAATATCTCCAATTAAGATGGATTATAATAAAAGATTGTCCGATATTTATTGCAATATGTTGTTTTACCTGGCAGAATTGCAATGCATCATGAATAAACGTTTGAAACACAATAACAATACATTAAAAATAATCTTAACAAAAATACAAAAAACTTAAAGTTTTAGGCACATTCACAACGTCCAGTTTTTAGATGTTGTATTTAAATGATTGCTTGGTTATAAGCATGTTATTCTAGCATTTTTTAATTCTGTAACACTTTTTAAATGTTCCACGAACTACTTAAATATAACATTTTCAATATGATGTATAACAAACTGAAGGTAACATAAAAAGTTCAACAAACATTAAAGCAAGCATGTCTTTGATAACACTGAGAGATCTTTGAGAGAACGCTAGTCAATGTTCTAAACACATTCCCTGTTTGCTGGGTAAGAACTGTGAGAATTCAACCTGTTGACCTGCTGGTCCCTAGTCCATCTCCACAAGTGCTAATAAAACTCTGCGAGTTGTGAATTATTACCGCATCTCTCTCGACATGCCTCTGACAGGCTACGGCAGGGGAAGATAATTGCCCCTGCACTTGCCGCCTAATGAACATAATTACACATTATTTTCCATTCTCCCTGTGATTAATTGTTACAACGTTTCTTTGTTGGGTTCCCGACAAATTGCCACTTCATAATGACACTATTGCCTCTCTGCAGAGAGCACAATCAAAAATGGTGCTGGCACTTCATCAGGCAGGCCTGAGGTCCTCGACAAGCAAAGTTAAATTGGTAAAGTAAACAGTCTTGACATCTATTTGACCAGTAAGCAGTTAAAGCTCTTTAGTACTGCCGGCTGCTTCATTTAATGATGATGGGGGGGGGGTTAAATTACTGTAAGGGTCTCAGAACAACATTGTTGTTTAATGTAAACATCAGTCATATTTTATGCTGGACTGTAATAGGCAAGTCAGATATTTTTAACAATCACATGGTTAATTAGAGGCCGGAACACTGCACCTCTGGTTTATAAAAGAAATTGCTTCTTGTTAATTGTCAATCAATTCCATTTCCTGAAAGCATAGATAGATAGATAGATAGATAGATAGATAGATAGATAGATAGATAGATAGATAGATAGATAGATAGATAGATAGATTTGACTTCAACAGTCCTAAAAAAGTTAGGACTGTAGTTATTAAGCAATTTTATGTTTCAGACAGAGATGGCAGTAGAGAAGCAAAAGTTACGGATTGTAGCTTTCAGCATTCATTAGGAAAATATCATCAAACATTAAAGCTCTTAGCCGGTTCCATGGGTCTGTTGGCAAGGGCAATAAGTTTGGGATGTGTGGCACAGAGAAGACTTAATTGAGAGGTTGTCTCCCAGTTAAGCAAGGTCTTTCTTAAGAACATTTGCTTAATAAGGCGTGTGCTAATGCAATAGGGTGCTTATTTCAAATCAGCCATGACAAAGACTATTTGAGCAAAGAGAACATTCGGTAATGACACGAAACCCATTACAGCCACAACAGTGACTGCGAGCCGAAAACTGTGACTACGACTTGAGTAATGGACTTTACACGGGAGGTAAAGTAAGGTAACGTTTCCCCCAAAAACGTCTGGGGTCCAGACCTGAGGAAGATGAAGAGCCGCTCACGACGAAGGCTCACGCTGAGAAGATGTGCTTGTCTCTCTCTGTTGGTGCACTCCTGCAGCTTGATTGATTCGCTTGAGTGGCAAATCATTCACGCTGACAAATCATCCGATGACACTGCAACACAAAACCAGGCCGGTATTCTGACACCTAACCTGTGAGGAGAACCAGTGACACAGGAATGAGGGAGGGGTGGTGTTAGCGGAGGGGGGAGGAAGGGAGCTAGCAGAGAAGCGCTTGACCCAGAAGAAGATGGCGGTATGCCTCTCTCTCTCTTTCTGGAGCAGGGAGTGATGAATTCCCTCTTAGTTCATTTATCCAGGAAGGCAAGGAGACGTGCATGTGTGTGTGTGATGTGATCCATCTCTGGGCTATTCAGGAGAGCAGAGCGGCCCTGATCACAGACCTTATCAATCTCACTCATGGCCTGACATCACTACTGCTGTCATAGAAATCACCACTCGTGCCCGGACTGTACGGCTGTATCTGAGCATTGCATTCTGGGAACCTATGGTCCTAGTTGTTAAAAAAAAGGCTATTAATTGTATTATAGTGTACAGTACCAATCAAAGGTTTAGACACACTTAACTGTATTTACGCTTGTATTTACGTAATCTAAAAGATTGCGCTTAAACATTATCAGTTCATTTTGAAGACAAATATGGAGTCTGTATACATTTTTATTTTCTATAAACCTTTTTCGATAAAACATTACAGTACAGAGCTGTAATTTAGGCAAAGGATGGCTACTTTAAAGAGAAGCAACACATAAACGATTTGATATTTTGACGACTATTCTAAAACACACAAGACAGTAAAAACACAGAATAAATGTGTGTCCAAATCTTTTGACCGGAAATGTATGTTTTAAAAAAGTGAAACACATCATTTACAAGCTGAGATATGCAGTGATGTAACACGTGTACGTTCACAGCTCACGAGCACACAGAAACACCCACCAGCTCGCCCACCACCCACAATGTACCTGCGAAATGCAAAAAAGTGGAGGACCAAAATCTCAGGTGGAAACTCGCTCATGACACACGTTTTAAATATCTCACCTACACCTGCACACACTCACACAGAGACCGTGCAGATCAGAATCAGCAGGCCATAGAAGGCCCGGCTTGGGCCCGACACTTTTGACTGATCAAATTAGGCTTGATCAAAACATGCCATTCAAGCAGCGTGGATCTGAGACACGCACACACTCACTCAGGTATACACACTCAGCAGAGCCCAGCTCAGGCTCTGACCTTGGGAGCAATTAGCATGACTGCTGCGCCCTGAGCTGCATACTGAAAATGCAGTGCACATTTGCACACAAACACACAATGACTGTGTCTGTCCGAGAGACACTACCGACACTTTCCATTATCAGCACTAATAGAAGAGCAGACTAAACTGTACCACTTACATTCTTTATTAAGCTCTCTCTCTCTTTCTCTCTCTCTCTCTCTCTCTTTAATGTAATACTTTCTGTCTTTTCTGTCTTGTACATATTAATGTTATTCGTAAATAAAATACCAACAAATATTAACAGGAGATAAGAAACATGATACATGAAAACATATTAAATAACAAAATAATTAAATTCCTTATGAAAATAAAGCATGTTTTTTTTAACAGTTAAAGTGTAGTAACCATGGTTTTTGGTGCATTGATTACTGTTTCTATAACCATAGCTTTACTACAAATACCATGGTTAAACTATGGTTACTGTAGCAAAACCATGGTTAGTTTGTGGTTTAACTATAGTAACTATGTTTTCTGTTGTTGTTTAAACTGTAGTAAAACCATGTTTTTTAAGCGCAAATTGGCATATAGCAGCTGAATTGTTTCATTATTATTGGTTTAAACTATATATTGGTTCTACTGCATCATGGGATTGCTCACTGGTTCAAAAAGCCATAACTGCAGTCTGGGTCCATCCTATCATCGTCTAACATATTCAAATCCACCCCTGCCTGAGCGCTCATGTACACTTCAGCAGAAAATAAGCTTACATTGCTTCCTGAAGTAAACTAATACACATCCTGGATTTAAGCCGTGAAGCATGGGCATAGATTGACTTCTATGGGTAAGCCTATAGAGAATCTACCATAATCCAGCATTCAAAAGAGAGAGCAGTGCATTCTGCTTATAGACCCCTAGTATGATCCGTTCTGCTGTGGGCTAAAAATCAATAAGCAATATTAGGGTAGATACAATTTTATTTCATAAACAATTTGTAACTTAATGGAAATGTTAGTGAAACGTTTCTACAACCTAAAATTGTCTCTCTCCTTCTTTCTCTTTGGCACTGAACCAGCCTGACGCTACACATTTATTAACGATCGAATGTTTACATGCGGTAACAAATCTCTATACAGTACCTCTCTCCCTTAGATAACTCTTTAGTTTTGTGCTAAATACTTCAGCTTCAGTCTGTAGCCGTGGAAAGCAAAATCACTTATCTGTCTTTCTCTTGCTTTAGCGAAAACAAAGAGCAAAGATCCTGATTAGTGGTTTTGGTTTTCCTTGTTTATGTTCCTCATTCAAAACAGTGTCGTAAACGTCGCTGTTACTTATCTAGTGCTTCTTTTTGGAGTTAATTACATTCAGATGTGGTGCAGAGATGTGGGGCACGCATCCTGCTCGCTGCTTCGCTCAGCATCCCGGCACGTTCAGCTTACACCGCTTATAATAGCAATGCGCGTAAACCTGTGGATATTATAATGTGTTAATGTCATGGGAAGTGCAGTGTTCACACCGTAGATATTTTTCATCTGAGTGTTGTTCTATATTGTGATTGAGTTTTATTTTTTGGTGTGTGTCTCTTGTGCGTGCGGGGGTGTCATGCAGCTATTGTTTTCGAGGGGGGCAACAGTGTCAGTTGTGCATCATTTGGGTCAGATAAACACTTTTAGGAGTAAGATGTGTTAGGCAAACGGTGTAATTTTCATTTAGCGCGTGGATTTAGATCATCCTTATATATATTCTGAGAAAAACTATATGATATATAACGACAAATAAAAATAATGTTAATCAACCAAGGGAAATTATAACTAAACTTAATTGCCGTACAGTTTTATTTTTAGTTAACACAGCAAATCTATTTTCATCGATAACCACACTTGATAAATTTCAAGGACGGGACATACAAACAAACTCTAGGACTATAAAAGAAGCTCGAGAAACACAGTTGCCTTGTGTAGCCGTGTCATGCCCTGCAGCTACATTATTGAGCCATGCTAGTAACCTGCCTTCATTCATTTAAACCAACTTTAACACAATTTTACCAACTTTACAAACACACCCCTTCCCTCGCACATTTATAACGTCAAGCAAAACAAGTCTGCCTCTCTATTTTACACTTTCTCAAGGCTGTTTCGGTACAGGTTGCATGTGTTTGGACAGATTTTAATAAGCGCAGGAGAGAGGTGTTTAAAGGAAAAATGCCGGTAACGAGAGACACCAGTTAGCTGTGCGGTTAGCTGCGCACCGTTAGCTGTGCCGTGTTGTTGTTGACTTAAACAAACCCTCTGCGCGCTCTGGAGTTCGCCACACACACGCACAGCTTTACTGCTGTTAATTGGTCATTAAAGGTAGTAGTTTGCGGCCTCACTAAATCTTTAAACAGGCCATGAAAAACAGATGAAGACTAGCAACTGTAAAGCCTGCAGAAAGAGAGAGAGCAGATGCCTTTGATCATCACCTCAGAATTAGGCTAGTTGTTAGGCTAGTTGATCATTTTTTCTTTCCTTTTTACAATTTTACAAAAATAAATGAAGAAAAAAACAATTCCTTTTAATCTGAATTTTGTAGATGCAACATCCCAGCTCACACAAAACGTTCTCAGAACATTGGCAAATGCTCGTTAGACATTCTCTTAAATTTATAAGTGTTTATTAGTTGCTAGGGGAAAATTTACAAATGTTTGAATAACGTTCTTATAACAAAGCAACAACTATAATACAACACATTTAAGAACTAAACGTTCTTAGAACTTTCAAAATAATGGTTTTCATGTTTTTGTTTTCTAACGGAAACATTACCGAAAGGTTCTTACGCCCTAAAATTGCTAGCTGCGATAAAGCACATTTGTATTGATTTAATAATTAACCATGAGTCACTGCAACATGCCTATTAAATTTAATGATGCACACTATGGATGGGGTGGGCTGTCTCTAAATTATATAAAAATCTGGAAGAGGCAGGTATTGCTCACAGCTATTTAAGCTATACACACACACATATATACATTAACTTTGTACATAGGACAAAATCACTTGTAGTGACTAAACTCAGTTCCCTCCTGTGTTCTTCACCTTATAAGTTTCTACAGTCCAGAAGGGGGATCTTTTAAAAATACATACATTTTTACATGGAAGCTGTTGTGCACAGGTTTTCTATGCAAGAACACTCTGCAGTGGACAGGGAGCAATTTTTGAACCTTCTGATCTCCAGGAGGTTCTGATGTCACTGATGAATTACGCAGAATTCATTCTTCAACTCACGATAGATTTGTGCTTCCACTCCAAAAAAGGAGTTTTTAGAACATATCTGCAACATGTTCAGTTCTATAAAATTACTTTAAACTATTGCATTAATAGACAAACACAGTAATATTCAATAATTGTCAATTGCACGATATTAACATCACAAGACAAAAAGGATGTAAAAATCTACAGTATCTTTCTATGCTACATCAAGCGCTCTCTGATATTAAAACACAGACTACATATATCTAATTTCTAAGTCAGTCAAAACATCCTCTCTGTCAAATTTCTATCTTTCAAGTGTGAAAACAAGAGACTTCTGATGTCGGGGGCTTCATTAGGGACAGAGGAGCGGATAAATGTAAAGATAACAGCTGTCATTCAAACTCCGCCTCCCTAAAAGTAATGATTTTGTCATACTTGCATGACTTCTCTTTTATTGATTTCGGTCATGATATCACCCCCTCCGTCACACTCCGTCCTGTGTGCGTGCGCGTGTGTGCAAAATACCAACAGTTGGTGTCCACAGTGTGTATGGATGAGTAGGAGACAACAGAGAGACAGATAGAAAGCCAGTCTTGGGGTGTGCGTGGGTAAATATGTCAGGGGGTCGCCTGGTCTGTGTGACATCTGTGGGAGCTGAGGCTCATTGTTGGGGTATCAGTTCAGCCCTTCAATAATGAGGCAGCAGAGTGTGAAAAGAAGGGCGTGACCGAGTCCTTGCGCACACACACACACACACACAAAAACATACATGTTTACTGACCCCTCTGTCCACCCCCCCACACTGCCGTCTGTGTACCCTACACCCCAGCCTGGCTTTTCTCTCATTGTCTCGTCTCTCTCTATTGTCTTAACTAGAGATAAACATGTGCCACAGACAGAAGGCCCCTGTGTTTGTGATCTGCCCTAAACTCACCTTGAACCGAATCGCATGCGTTCTGAGGCATGATTGTTTAACTGGTGTCTTAACTGAGGCTCATCAGCAAACCAGACGGGCATGTAGGGCCTATAAAACTGCATGACATGACATAACTTAATATTTAAAAACTCTTTAGCTAACCTAAAGGAAATTAATGAACTTTTAGACGAAGGCTAAGATTTAAACATAACAATCATCATCTGCATCACTTTTGTGTGACGAATCCTACATTTTATCTTTGCGATAAGTGTTTTTAAAAGTGACGCATACTGAGAGATGCCAGTCTGTACATATGAGTGTCATATTTGTCTCTGAAAGGTGTGCATGTAAATTTCACACATAAACGTTTATCTCAGGCTGTTTTTCTTCACTCGCTGTCTGTCAACGGATTGCAACTCTGCCACTTCCTAAGGTTCTGACTGCCATCTACAGGCCTGTTTTAGGATTGCAGCGTCGTTTCAACTAAACCCATAGAGCGCGTCAAACGCGCTTTTGGAAAGAAAATAAAACAAAAGAGGATTCAGAGGTTACGATAATCGATTATATTTTTAATTTATTTGTTTTTGTATTTATTTATATATGTTATCTAGTGTAATTCGTTATTCTTTACAAAGTCAGTATGGCTATACTGAACGCATTGCGTGTTAAACCAATTTAAATTTGTGTACGTTTTTCTTTGTTTTATATAAATTATGTGTTAGACGAATTCCTCGTTTCGTCATGTACCTTTAAAAAATACGACACACAATAAAAGTTATAAAGGATGGGCTTATGAGACTAAGGAAAGCTCACAGAGTGTCCCGGATAATATACACTAGTTATAAATATAATAAGCCGAGGTGAATTGAGTTAGACTGAAGCCCTGGGGGTGTGCTGCGATGAAGCAGTGGCTACTTAACAACTGAGAGAAGAGAATATGAAAACAATACAATTATTTCTCTCAATAACTACATGCAGTAGACTGCACACAAGTCCCAGAAGTACATTTAAGAAAAAGTAAATTTGATTTTAAGCACACAAAAATGAGGAAAAACGCATTTTGCCAAGAACATTGTACCCCGGAATCAATTGAAAACGATATTCAATTGAATTATAACGTAGTGGCAGATCTATTTTCTGTTTTTCTGAGGTAAAACACCTTTACTTAATTACGGACGTTGCTTAATTACTTATTCATCTTATATGGAAAAAAAGGCATAACCGAGAGTGGTTTTGCAAAAACAATTACGCACTCTGCCGTTATCGTATTTGTTGTAGTCTATTGTATTACGAGCTTGCATTTAAATATGTACGACTGATTAGAGACTGTGAATTAAACAGCAGTATCACTCTGCCTCCTTCTGCTCCGGATCAGCTCTCCTACCGTCTCGCTTGCCTAAAGTGATTTTTTCAATAATGTATTAAAGCGCTTGTTTATTATTTACTGTTTACACAAGCTGTGGTGGAGTGACAAGCTCGAGCTGCAGCGGCGCAGCGAGGCTCGCGGAGACGCGCTACACGCTCCAGCGCAGACAGAGCTGCTGGACTGCAACATGAAAGATATCAGCTTCGTACGAGCTGTTCTACACGCACCCTTAGGTTGTCAAAGACAAAAACTAGGGGTAAACATGGGGGGTATTGAGCAGTGATATTAATATTAATGAAACAGTGTAGGAAGTGGCCATCGCGCGCGCCTTTTATTTTACTCGTCTGTTTATTTGGTCTGTGACACTGCGGAACGACAAAGAAAGTTAACGGGAGCAAAAAGTTTACTAGATGCATGACGTCAGGATTGTCTCGACACTTTCTGGTTTTCTGACGAGTAAATGTGTCCGTAGATAATTTAATGAAGCGGTTACTCTGCTTGGACACCTAGGTGAAGTTGAGGTGAACTGTCAAAAAGCCACAGGTCACAAAAGTCAGTGCTCACAAAAAATGTTAGTTAGTATTAGTTAGTTGGTATTGAGACAAAATCGGTACATAACAATTTGATATTGTTATATCTAATGACATTTGGAAGTTGACATTTTCAATGTGACTTGTGTTTTCGAAGTGTCCAGATACTTTTTGGCGCTAAAGCACAATGTTTTGTTATGTAAAAGTCTAATTTAATTAATAAAAAACCTATTCAAATATGAACCAACATCCACAATAGTTATATACAATTCTCTTCAGGTGATTAAACAATACTGCCTTTGATCACAGATCTACAGAGAGTTACAGTTCAAAACGTACGCTTTTAAAAAACAATATTAATGTTTTAAATGTTAAAAATGTTGTGGATGATACACAAAAAGATTCGCTGATTTTATTACTGCTCCAATTTCGTAGAAGCTCAGAGTGAGCCACAAACAACACGACACAAAATAAATACCCACAAAAAACATGCAATTTTCCAAACTCTAAAACGAGGGACATCAAATGCAGCTATTTGTTTGAGGCCTGTTGTCAGGGGAATAGGCTGCACGACTGCCTGGCTTCATTAGAATTCCTTTCAAGTTGTGGAGTGTGGCCTCCGAGTGTTTCTGTGTGTATATCCCCTGACCCTGACGATGCATCTCCATGGGGCTAAATAAAGGGTGGGGCATGCACACACACGTACACACACAACTGCACACATGGTACCATTCTCCTCCTTCCAAACACTGTCACCCGACTACATCACCCTCCCAGGGACACACAGAGTTCCACCTTCACTCATAGCCTGGGGAATGTGAGATTGTGCAGAAAAAGTGCGCAGAGGAAGAAATATGCATATAGGTTTGTTTGTGTAATGTGACAGGGAATAAATAAGATGTTTAAGTGCCACTATTATTTTGGGGTAGATCTTTATGAAGCAGGAAGTAAAAGAGAGGTAAATAACCCCCGTTACTGCCCGGCTAATATAGTATGAGGGGAGACTGGGGCTAGTTGTCACAACTTTCCTCAGTGTAGGTATACATATTTTAGAAAAGTGCATTTCTGTGTGTTCCTTAGCTACATGAAAACCATTAAACATTACCGTCAGTATTGCTCAGGAAAAGAGGCACTAATTGAACACACCCTGAACCACGAGCCATGCCGCCAAAGCAGTGCAGTGTGTCAGTGCACTATATAGGGAAAGTCATCACAATGAAGCCAAATCATTCCTGACTTCAATTAAAACTGAAACACAACATATTATGAAATATCAAAAATTGTATAACACTATGATTCAGCATTATCAAAACATTATTTTGGCCAAAACATACTGTACTTAATAAACTGTCTGAATTTATAATATTAAAAACACTATTCAAAATGCTCTTGCTTAAATATATGCTAGTGTGGCTTTACTGTCTTCACTTGCTTACACAACAGATAGCAAAATGTTTTGATGTTGTAATTTTTGGAGAACAAAAATGCACTGAAATAATTCAGATCATAGTATTTCTCTGTTACAACATGTCCTGGTCTTTCTTATACGTTTTAATAATTAGTTCTTTGAGGACCTTTTTGCTACTATTATACAAGACAGAAATATAAATAGAATGGGATCAAATAATAGCACAGGGCAGATTTAAACCTGTGTTTCCGTAAGCACAACAGCCTGTGCAGTACCACAGCCCTGACCAGCCTCACTGAAACTGCTTTCACAAACACAGATTAAGGTGTCTATAATGAATTCAGTGTCACTCATACTGCCAGATTCAGGTCTTTTCTTTTCAACAACATGACAGAATGTTTAAACAGCGCAAGGTCAAGATCAACAGCTGTTTTATCAACCATGAGTGAACATCTTATTTGTTCCAGATCTCTGAACAAAGGTCTCATCAACTAAACATTCTAAAAAAATGGGTTTCAGTATTGAAGACACTTGTAAGACTGGAACTAAAATTCATCCAGCTACAATGTTGGAGAAACTGCTTTGAAATTCACCAATTCAATAAAAAAAACTTTCCAACGCTGTATATGAGAGACAGGACAGTTTGCCAGGCCGTACCGCACGAGAAATAAAAATCACAGATCTCTTTAATGCCTCGATTCTTTCTCTCCTAGACCACATTATACTGGCAGCAACTGGAAACTTTTGCTTAAGATAAAGAGAGAAATTTCACATGTCTCCAATACAGTTGCAGAAGATTTCTACAATGTCACAAACTTAGACACTTGCCAGGTGTGGAAATACAAGTCAATAATATTGAAGATTTAATTAATACATTTGTCAGTGAATTAGCTAATTATATAATCTACATTAATCTCCTTACATTTTGTAGCTTCATACACCCAAACAATCTATTTCACCTAAGCAGTTGTAAGAGGAACGTAAGAGGAACGGCAGAGTTTATAGTTAAAAAACAACTGAAAAATCTGTCAGACCTCTAGAGCTATGAAACAACAAGCAATACAATTTTCCTCTAGATAAAGCTGTGTGCACAATACAGTGTGATGTCACAATCAGCAAAGCAGTGTTTTGACAGGCTACGCTGCTGCTTGTTTAAAGTAGCTTGTTACTAGAAAAGCTGCATTATTTTCAAAACACCTGAACTACTGCCACAAGATAGTAAAGTTAGCAGCACGGCTACTTTCAGTTGCTCCTCAGCACTGCTTGAGAACATCAGGTCATTTATTTTAGCTATTTATTTTACTTATACATTTTAGCTGCATTACACAGAGAACCAGCAAAGCAAACGTTCAATGTTAAAGAATAGGAGGCCACAGCAGCTACGAACATTTGAGGAGGGGGTTGTGGATGGAGGCCTTTGGCAGGACTCACCGGATGGCCAGTGGTGGGTGCCAGGCCACGTGGGGTGAGGAAGATAAAGAAGAGGTGGGGGTTGAGGAAGGAGCCTGGGCCGCCCGTCACACCCCACTGCCTGTCTGACGGGCCAGAGACCAGACTGACACCCATAGAGAAAGGGAGGGGGAAGAGAGAAAGAGAGAGTGAGGGTGGAAATCTCAGTGCCCGACATTGTGTACAGTGCCAAAGTGTCCTGAGGGCAGCTGCTCAGTGAGTGTGTTAGCAGCAGAGCAGACCGTGTGTGACACAAGCAGGCGAAGACGTGATACTGGCCAAAAAACGGGTTAAAATTTACCTCAGCATATCTGCGATGTAACTGCAGTGAAACTGTAGTAAATTGTATTGCTCTTACGTGGCTCAGGAGACTTACTGTAGTTTTCATTTGTGTTATTTAAAGTAACAACATTTCTATCTCAGATGTTTCTCCCAAACGCAAAACCTAAAGAGAAATAAAAACAGACAAATGAGACTGTTGTTGACATAAGTAAATATATAGCGCTATCAAATTAATGTGGATTATTGCCTGGAGAATTTGCTCTTGAAAAAAATATGTTTTCAAACATATTCAAACATAAAAATATGTTTTCAAACAAAAAATATGTTTTGAAAAAAATATATTTCAAACATGTTCATAATGAAATTTCTGACTTTTGACAAAACCTGAGCACAGTTCAAGACTCTTCTGAAATCCTCAAGGAGATCCATGTGAAGTCTTTAAG
>JAZGTJ010011434.1:0-16919 GCA_036877575.1 Botia almorhae
TAGTGTCTCACCTGGGGCCAGGCGAGTTGGGTGGAGAAGAGGAAGATGATGGGAAGGCGAACTTGCGTTGAACAGACTGGGCATCTCCAGAAGAGTCCACCAGGTCTGGCATGCCTGGTGATGTGCTGACCGTCTCTGTGACAACCAGCTCTGGGTCCAAAACGAACAACTCATCCTGAGAAATCTCAGTCACGTAGTTAAGATGCTCCTGTGGGGGCGACACATATAAACAGCACACAAATGTGACACTGCGTGTAGACAGAACTGTAAACACTGAGTTAATCTAAAAGGTATTGTAAGAAGGACTCACTTGAGCTCGGTCGATCCTGTAGAATCGATCTGCTGTTGTTGCTGGAAACACAAAACAAACCGAATCAGGAATCTGATTAACTGCTTTCAGAAGCAATTTGAAGATAGCGCAGCAAAGCTCTCTTGCTCATATTTTCAGGTCATTTACGCAACTGCACTGTTTCAACTGTTTCATCATTTTAATGGACAGATTTCATGAATTTGCATATCAAAAAAGCTCTCTGCCCGTCAATATATGAGTGGATATGAGTAAGATATGGATATGAGTAAGATAATTAGAATGAATCAGAGGTATGCAAGACACACAAAACAGTCTTCTTATGCTCCTCATAATGAGCAGAAAAAGGAGATGATAAATCTCCCATGTCACCATAGCAAATTAATCCAGCAGAGGAAGAATAAACTGTTATAGGTAATGCACACAAGTGCATATGCCCAACAGCTTGTCCTCATATCCGTAAAGACACTTCCAGCATAATTAATGTTTGTGTGGATGTAGTTCCTCAAGTTCTGGTGGCATGCTGCCCGTATGTACTGCTCTGGGGCACTTGCAATATATTTTATAACCCAATGAAACTCTACAACCCTGGTCCCAGATCATTCTGAACCTCTACCTCAACCTGTAATTATTTTAACTACAACCTCATAGCACTGAGCTGAGATCACAAATGCCGCCACAGTTGCTCTGGTGCAAAGTTCGGTCTCACGTTGCAGCTCTCCGCTCGAGTAACGAAGCCCTCAGAAGCTCTTTACGTTCAAAATAAGATGAATGGGAGGGGCTGGAATGGAGGAATGATAACAGAAGTGTGAACAGAAGAAAGGAGAGGATGTGATGTACTGTCATTTTACCTGTTTCGTGTGTAGCAGTTTTGGTTTTATGTGAATGTGACTCATCTGTCATGGAATTTGTGTGTTATAATGACTGTCTTTCAGTGTCCTAAGATGCTCTTATGAGAAATCAGACTTTTAAAAGTACCAGATTTTCCTCATTCTGTCTTTAAATTGGTTGTTATTAGAACGAAAACACTAACATGCATTTACATACTACAATTGATGTAAGGTGACGATATCAGCCATTTTAATTAAGAATGAAAAATAAACAGAGAGACAGGCTCTCTGTATGTAGCGATTAGCCCCTGAATCTGATCCTGTGACTCATTACAATTGGCTGACACTAATCCAGATGGATTCACACAGCTTCACACTGATCGGAGAGAAGATTACTACAGGGCTTTGAGAATGTTGTCATACAGAGTCTTATACCATCTGTTTTTGCCTTAACACACTCACCGTGGGATGCTAATAAGGAGTTAGTGGGGTGTAATACAAAATTGTTATTATACAGATAAAAATATCCCATGTAAAAAAAATCATAACTAATTAAAACAAGTTCATTAAATGAATTAATTAAACGCAAAAAAATATGTATAAAAAAAAATGCGTGAATTATTTGTCACAGTGCCGGTGGATCCTGTGAGCTCACTGGTTAAGCAGGACAGAATGACACGTGCACTGCTGATGTGCTTGAATAATAGCGGTACTTATTCAACATTCTAATACATTAGATTTATTATACTTGCTGTAACAGCTACATTGTATTTACATTATATATACATTGTATATATTTCAATACTCAACAAAATATAACTTGAAATGCCCGTCCCTGGTATGTATGTATACGTAAGTATACAGGCATATGCATGATAAGATGCTTGCAGGCATGAGTGAATCTTCAGGTGTGACCTCAAGGCTCATCATTCTCTATGGCTGTAATTCTCTCCTGCTGGCAGTAATCACTTGAACTCCTTATTAGCACTGAAACATCACAGCAGATCTATGGCTCTTTATGACTACCAAGCTTTGACTTTAGCACTAATTGAGTACTTTGTGGTTTTGAATAACTGACTTTTACTCTTTGCAGTTTTAATTTCTTGCAAAAACTATAGTTTTGTACACTGATTAAAGCAACTCCCATCCACATTATTACTGCTCATTACTGCACAACTTGTTCTGTAAGGAAAGGGGTCAGCCTTCTGTCCATTACAGATCTGACCCTCTAATTTAACCTTCCACACTGCAGCAGAAAGAATACTCACAGTCAAGAAAGCACCATTTTGGTGACAGCCTCTGAGACGACAAAGCCTTTGATTTGGTCCCATCACCTTCCTAAGTACAAGAGGGGAGGAAAGTGTGATGTAGGAGATGGGAAGAGAGGAAAGGTTGATAAAAGAGAGAAAAGTTATGATTAGTGCCAGTTTATGTAACTGCAGACAATGAAAACGTTTCCACACACACACACACACACACACAGACCTGCCATTACTTCCTGTTACATGTATTCATCTGTTTACTTAAAGTTCCAAACTGTCAATGAATGTCTATACCTTTAAAAAAGCCATTAAAGTCATGCAACTGGGTCAAAAAATCCGACACAATATATAAACTACAAAGACCATATTCACAAAATCCACAAAAACGAAATCAGCACAACACCGGCATGCACCATCAGTACAAAGCTGTCATTCTCAATAAAGCCTAAAACAGTTAGGCATCCAAACATACAGAGCACAAGGGAGCACTTAGGACCCAGGGGAAATATCCAGAGGATGGTGGTTAGGCCAAGCAGGTGGATTTAGCTTACTGCAATTTATGAATCTATATATTTATGAGTTTTTCACGTAACATCTGTCAGGGGAACTGCCATACTAATGAGGGTTCTCTTCATATCTGCAAGCAGACCATTGGATACAGTCTTATTGTGATTGCAGTCTAAGTATGAATAACACTGATTTGATTTTCTTGATTCTTTGTACAGGCTGTATTTCCAGTCTTGTTCCTGAAAGTGCTCCAGGTGTGCCTGTCTCACTTCCCTCAGGTGTCTCACCCACCTGGAGCACCAGTCGTTGCAGAGATGGGTAACACGACACAAAGTCCTGCAGGAGACCCCATTGAATTAGATACACACGCCCCAACAGATCAGACACAGCCCATCATTTCCGACACACACACATCATCATATCGTATACACCCTACATCATATACGATTTCCTAAATGTAGTCACCACAGCACACATGTATTATTGTATATCTTATATGAATTGACGAATGTTAGCACAGACACAATAAAAACACTAGATTTCACACTACTTTACCACCTAGGGTTATAAACCTGCTGAGAACATTGTGTGTGTGTGTGTGTGTGTGTGTGTGCGTGTGTGTGTGCGGGCGTGTCTATTTGTTGAGACTTTCAAGGATTAGTTCATAAAAACCCTGTTTTAGTTCCTCACCTTCATGTTATTCCAAATCCCAAATTGGAATTCTTTGGAACTTTCATTATATGGACAAAAGTGGACAGCATAATCTTCAAAAATTCAACCTTTCTTTTCCATAGAAGAAAGTCAAATGGGTTTGGAACAACATAAGTATTAAATAATAAGGACAGAATTTCCATTTTGAGGCAAATTATTCCTTAAAGACAAAGTCTCCTACTCTTTCCTTCAATACGACAACAAAAACAAACAATACTTTGCATGTTTTTGTAGTTATACACTATAATTTGTTATGAAACCACTGTTCCCTGAAGGAAATAATAAACTTCATCAAAGACAGTAAGGGATGACGTGAAAGGAAATGATTCATACTTTCTACAGTATCTGTGGTGCTGTATAACTTCTCCATCAATATACTCCCACCGTGACTAACCGTTCTCATCATTAATCAAACTGTAACACCTCTCTCCTCCTCTCTCCTATCCTGTCCTCTCCGTTTCTCATTTCTCACGTTTTCCACACTCCATCTGTTAACTCCGCCCCCTCATTTTTTACCTCCTGTAGTCTCTCGATGTGAGCACGGCAGGTTTCCAGATCACTGTCTCCCGGGACAACGATGAGACCCAGTGGGATTGCTGAGACAAGGAGGGGAAGAGACAAAAAAACAAGTTAGGGAAGAGATGGAGAGGATACAGAATCATTCCATCTCACTAACAGGCTGTTGAGCATCGTGGAAAATCATTTTCTCTCAGGAGATACTGATCAGAAGTGTGTGTGAGAAAGAAAGAAAGAAAGAAAGAAAGAAAAAAGAAAGTTCTAAACTACACGTTTAATTTTACATCATTAAACAAGCAATATATCATGTAGGCTAATTAATCTCTGTCTTTGTGTGCATGTCTGCAAGCAGACAGGCTGATGAATATGATTTATGGCAGTTGTATCTGCATGTCCAACATGTACAAGCTCAGACCCAATCAAACTCATTCAAACTTATCCACAAACTTCTCATGAAACAAGGTCAGACACTAATAGGACATGATGGGAGGGATGTGACAATTTTATCAGCACAAGTCTCTGTATCACTGCAGGCATTGGCTCTAGGCCTGCCGATATATCTGCTGTTATGAACAGAAAGTGAATGTGATGGAATGTGATGCTTGTGCAGTCGCTTTAAAAGAAAAGAGAAAAGCCACCAACAGCTTTGATGTTTGGAAGTTTGTTTCAAAGCTGGAGAAGCATTAGTCAGGCCTACCCTTGAGACAGGACCAGCTGAGTCTCACGGGATTCCGAAAATATTACAGGGTAATATTTCTAAATTAAATGAGCTTTCACAAGAGGATGAGAAGTTTTTTGGCATGGTGGGGTGGTAGAGAGAGAGAAAAAGAGCAACAAGGGAACCAGGCGGAAAGGAGCAGAGAGAATGAATGAGAAAGAAAGAGAGAGAGAGAGAGAGAGAACAGGGAGATGGGAGAGGTCTCTTTCATTGAAGAATGCTGGGTTGCTTAGCAACGTCTGAACAGTCGTTTCCAAATTTAATTCAGGTTTGTTCTCCATTCTCTCTCTCTCTTCAGTTGGTGGTATTGTCAAAGTCCTTCAGAAGAGTGAAGAGGGGCTGACAGCAGTGGGCAGTAGAGATGAAGTGATGTGTGTTATACTTTATGTATCACAGAAGAGAAAGTACAGAACAACTGTGTGTGAACTGCAAAGAGATAATCTGTCTCTGTCTTTCTTACACAGATGTACTAACATTGATGTGCAGGTAGTTTCCCTAGATTTTCCCTATTTTAGCAGGATGCAACAAGCTCTTGACATATATAAACACACCAGAAAAGAAGATCTTTCTGTTGTTAAAAGATGTTGATGTTTTCATGAAACCACAGGCTTGCAGAGATGCGATCTGTGTTAAAACCTCAGATGGATTCTAAACTAATTTTTTTGTGTTATAACACAATAGCAGCCCAAAGCTAAATCTGAATATATTTTCACAGACTCGTTGAACGCCTGCAGCACACAACAAACACAGCAGTAATGGGGTGACACCTAGTGCTGAGAGACGAAACTGCAGCGTGCCTTTACACTCATAACCGGAGCATGTGATGGAGGTGGTGTGAAAACAGAGTTGATCTGAAGTGAGAAGCAGTGATTTTGAAAGTCAAAACATCTGATGATTGATATCTCTCCATCACACCCCATAATACAACTTCATTATGTTAACGGATAACTAGCAACTAGAATGAAATAAATAACCAGATTTGTTTTTGTATTAATTAATGTTTAGGTAAAATTCAATTTCAAATAAATATGGGGAAATGTGAACAGGAGTGTGAACACAACCAAAGCTTGTTGTGTTATTTAAAGGACAAAAGTGCTCATTTCATATACAGAAATAAAATATATGGTAGAATAAACTCTGTTCTTAGATGTGTAGTCCAAAAATACATTCAAGCCTTTTAAAATACATACATGTATGGTGCCCAAATGTTGATACAAAAACCCTGATATAAAACATATAAAAAGAATTTTATAGTGAAGTATTAACTGGGTAGAAATGCAGTAAAGTGGGAGTGAGCTGCACATGTGTGATAAGAAAGTACGCATGCTGTGTTTCATACTCACAAGCCTCTTTGAGTTTCTCCTTGTCATAATGCAGAGCTTCATAATCATGCATGCTGATGCGACTCACTCTGATGCGCAGCCGCTCTGGAAACGGCTGCTGACTGCAAGACAGAAAAACGCAGACACACAATACACAAATAAACACAAGATGAACAAACATCCCCCTGACTGAACCTCTCAGTCACAATAATAAGTGAGAATGCAGGTTTGGTTCGGTATAGTATTGTACCACACTAAACAGTGCTTGTTAAATGTTGTTTTGTTATTCTGCATTAAAGGCCTATCTGCCATCAATACAGTGCTGTCTCCTCAGAACTGACCAAGTGTGAAATGAACAAACCTCTGAGAGAAAACCTCTAATCCAGTGGAGTAAAACAAGCTTGTCTGTTCATAGCAGGCATTTATGAGGGTAATATATTTACTTCTACAGTGTCAGAGAAAAGCAATGAAACAGAGAAAGCTTATATATCACTATAAACTTCTCGGTAACCGCTCAATAGAGAGAGAGAAAGAGAGACATCAAACCAGAGCAGTTTAGCTGTCTGTTTACTATTAATATATAGCTTGTGTGTATATTTTGGTGCTGTTGTCCATTTAAAGAGCTGTCATGCTCTTTAAAACATTTTAAAATGACAGTGTGACCATCTTGTATGTGTGTGCACCTCTACAGAATACATACAAAGATATGAGTGTGTTTTGGGATTGTGGTATGTACTCACTCATTGAGCAGTGGTATAGATGTACGTCTTTTGGTTTTCTGCACCATGTTGGCTTGGTTTCGAAGGGAGATGTGAATAACAGAAGGTGCTAGCTTACAAGGCTCGCCATCCACCTGCATGGGGATTGACTTAAAGGTGGTAAGAGTGACCTCACGACACTGATTCAACCTCTCCCCGTGACCTCCGACCTGCAGTGTAGCCTACAGTCACAACAAACAACAGATAGATAATATTTACTCACTTGATTTTAAAAGATGTATTTCTGAACGACAATCTAATGCAATTAGGTGAAGCTTACCAGTGATGTCATTGTGAATCCAATGACCTCAATGCAGCCGTCGTCATGACGCTGAGGCTCAAAGTCATGATGCTCGCTCGGATTTCCCCACGGCATTGTGCCCGCACAGTACCTGAGATGACCAATAACCCACAAACATACAGATTCCTCACACAGACATAACTGGCCCTGAGTTACATATTGAGAATAGTATAAAAAGAACAATTGACAGAAAACAGGAATATGGAGGAGGAAAATAGTTTATATAGCTCACTACCTGGGGATGTTGAGAAAGACCAAGCACTGCAGCTTCAAATCCTGGACTTTAGAGGTCAAATCTGTCCCATCACACTGTTCAAAAGAAGACAAAAACAACATAAACTGAAATCTGAAATATGGTTTAGTATAACTACAACAGTGGCAAGAATACGTTCAAAAGTGCTGAAGAAATGCTTCCTCTGAGCCCTAAAGCCCAAGAGAGAGTATAAACAAACATGCAAATACTTCACAGAGACTAAGAGGAAAGCCTAGGGACGCATGTGCATGCACGCTCAGATTTCCTCTTTGGGCTCTTTGTTTAGTGTATTCTCTGTACCTACCACCACTCTGATGTGTTTAGCCAGGTCTTTGGAACTGCCCATTAAGAAATCAGAAAATGCTGTCTGTGGAAAACAGAAAACCATTATGTGCATCTTTGTTATTGTGTGTATCACTGACACTACTCACACCTGGAATTAACATTCATTATAGAGGATCCGATCAGAAGTGACAGTGCTGAATATAGGACTGGAAATCAAAAACACCTGATCACATCACATTTGTAGTGTGATCTGTCCTGATGCGACTAGGACAACAGTAAGAACCTACTCATCTGTCACTCATCCATTGTGCCAAAACAAGCCTTTAAAAGCCCACACAGTATATACATAAGTACAGGAGCTTGATTCAAACAATAAGTTAAAGTGACATGAATAAGTGAAGTGACATGCTGGCCATTTACTGTCTATTTGCACTTTATAAACATACATTAGCACTGATATAGTAGGTAATGTATATAGCCGTGTCATATAATCACCCATTACAGGAGCCGCATTAGAGATGATGCGTGAGAGCCTGGGGATACCAGGTATAAACAGTGATGTGTCTCACAAGACCACTTATGATTGGATCAGCCAAGTTAGATTTTGAATCCAGGTGTAAACAGGGTCACAGTCATCACCATTTCACTGTCATAATTATTAATGTTGCAATTAAACCAGGGACTGGTAACCAGGGTTAATGAATCCAGTACTCTGTAAGAACATGGTTGTTTGTGTGTGTGTGTCTTACTTACTCCTGCATAAAACATTTTGTTTCTGAATCGACTGTTAAATTTCTCAGGGTTGGCCTCTGTGGAGTTAGACCAAAAAAGCGTCATTATTCTAAATGAGCACAAATCAGTGTGACATCACATGCTCCACAACGCAACTATTCTCAAGATGCACGTGCACAAAAACATAACATGCATACATTTTATTACTTACACCAGCACAGTCCTACTTATACATAAATAAATAATTGAAAATATTACAGATGAATGTCTTTACACCAACCTCGAGACTCGTGGAACTCTAACGTCACATGAGCGTCAAAACCAAGGCTGAAATAATTATTGAAGACGTCTAGGGGGAGCTGTGGAGCAGAAATCACACTGTCACACTTCAGCTGCCGTCACGCTCATCTAACACATACATCTGGTTTGTGCTTATGTGCAAAACAGCACAGCAGGTAGACTGAACAGGTGGGCGGAGCTCTTACCTTGTCTGTCACTTGCTCATCTTTTTCTTCTGCTCCTGCTTCCGGGTTGGGCTTCACAATCAGATTCCATCGATCCAGCTGTACAATGTTCCCATCCTCAACGTGAGACAGAATTTTACTCAACGGTTCATCTGTGTAACCCTACGCAATACGCACAGACACACACAAACAGCTTTGTTGTATAAAAAAGCTCATTTAACAAAAAACGGATATTAAGCAGACTACACAAGACTGCAAGGTCAGAATTATATAGAACTTTACTACAGAGGAACATAGTTATGATGGGTGTTTGTGGTGGATTCGCTCTTTCTCTTCTTAACACACAGTTTTGACAAGTTTTACTCACCCCACCCCAGTTTAGTGTCCTGGCGAGGTCATTTCCTGTTCCCAGAGGAAGCACTGCCACAGCAGGTGAAGGGTTAAGCTGCAGCTGATCAAGAGTGGACAAGATCCAGCCCACCTGAGACAAAACGTAATTTAACAAACTCCAATAACACATGACTCAACTGATTCAAATACATGACTCATGATCTCTTGCTCTGCAAGGAGATAAAACTACAGCTCCGCCCCCTGCTGGAGGGGTTTATAATTCTTGCATACATTTACTGATTTAAAATGTACCTAGATTATGGAAACTATTAAATATTGTCTCGCACACACTCACCGTGCCATCCCCACCACAGGCAAGGATTCGCAAGTTGTGAACTTTGCGATACATCTCCAACCTAAAGAGGTGAAAATATACATGTGTGATTAACATCATACTGATAGGAGAGTTGAGTATTGTTCTTCTGTAGGATTTGATTTGCAAATACTGACCCCTCCTGAGGACCTCCCTGACTCAGATCAAAGACCTGCCGAGGGTTCAGATACCACATAAAGGACTGAATGATTTTAGCTCCCTGGAAGACAGAACAACAGCGAGCTAAAATACTACTATTAACAATAATAATAATGACAAGAAGAACATTAGCAACAATAACAAGACCTGGTTTCCTCCACTCTTTGGGTTTACAAACACCAGCATTGGCTTCATGAGTTGGGAGGGAATAGGTCTCACTATGAAAGGCTTCCATCGGGCCTCCTGGTGATGAAGAGAGAAAGATTTCAGCTTTTTGTCAATTTAGTCAATATTATCATTAATGCTATGCGGCAGGGATCACATCTGTTCAACATGAATTGTTTTTATATACATTTGTTTAACTATGTGGCACATCCCACTGCGTTTTTTTGTACTGTCACTGAGAGGTCTGTAGGGCACTATTCGCAAAGCTGCTTTGGAACATGAATCAAACTTGTAATCAAAAGTGCTTGGTTGGACTCGTACCTCTATTCCCTTCTTGCTGGATTTGCGTTTGAAAGACGTTCGTTTCTTCTTTTTGCTTGCTTTTAGTGACGACTATAATTGAAACGTAGCAAAATAACATTACAAAACTACTTTCCCAATTATCTTGTTATTATACACTGATTTAAACAGAGTGGAAAACATGCAGTAAATGAACACAGAAATATTTCAGCATTAAATACCATGTACTCAGTTTCTGATCAGTTAAAAACAAACAAACACAAAGGACAGCTGTCTGTTTTCATATTTATTCTAATTTGGTGCTGATCAACTTTTAATATGATATTTTTCATACATTTTAAATGTCTTTAAGGAAACTTAGACCAAACAAAAACAATGCTAAGCATATTAAAGCAGGGCTGAACACTTTTTTTAATAAAATTATTATGAGAAAGCAAAAATATAAAAACGTAACATAAAACCTTGTTACATTTTCTGTGCTGTATCAGTTTATGAAAAAGCTTGACTTTTATTGTTTGTAGCTCTCTCATGCCACAAAGCAAACAGTACAGTGGTGCAGCATACAGTACCTGAGGTCGGCGAACCCGTATGATCCAGGTAGGAGGTACTATAACGGCGGCGTGTGCTCCTAATGAACACGGTTCTTCTATCTGCTGCAGCATAAAGCATGTCACCTTATTGTGATACTGAAAACAGCCAGAGAGAAAGAGAGACAGGTCACACACACTTACATCCTTTACAAAACTAAAGCATTACACACACAAGATGAGAAATGTACCGCTTGTTTGCACCAGGAGCAGCTAATGGCTACAATCTCTTTACTGTGAAAGGCGAACTTTTGCTGAAACCCCTGCAGGCAGAAATCACAGAACACATCTGTATTACATGCTTTAAAACTTAGTCATTAGCTTTATGAATGAAGGACCAGGCACAGTATGAAACACACATATACTATAATAAATATCTAACAGTAACATATTTAAACACCTTCTGGAGATCGGTTTCACCCACCTTTCCACACTGTTTGCATTTGCCCTCTTGTCTTCTCCGATGGACCCAGTGGTGTCGCACTATTGCAGGCTGCCATAGAAACAAGACACCAGATTTTATTAAACTCTCTACTCCACAGAACATGACATTCACTGAAATGGGCACATCAAATCAGTTAAATGATGTGGTGTTATGTTGACATTAAGGCAATACTTATTAAATAGCTATTTTAAAAAAATAATTTCCTTTAAACAATTAAAGCTAGAAGTTTTGGGTTTGGGTTTAGGTGGGTATGTAGTAATGAATTCTAAGTAGCCTCATTTATGAAAATATCCATGTAAGATACTGTGTATCCTCATTTAGACAGCCAAGAAAATGTGTGTTATAACTGTGTGAGAAACAATGGTGTTTGTAATACCTGTGTAGAGTTACAGGTATGTGTGTGACAGCTGTGTGAGATGCACAGGTATGTGTGTGATACCTGTGTATTAGAGGTGCGTGCATTGCATTGAGCTGCAGCACCTCTTATTCGCTCCAGAGCACAGTGGCCTTTGAAAGCTCTGCGGCGCCAGGTGAACTGACCCACCAATGCATGATGGGACACAGGAGGAGTGAGTGCACACAGAGGAGCAGGGTATGGAGGACAAGAGCAATGGGGGGATTACAGCAGTGAGAGCAAGATAAAGGTCATGGAAAAAGTAAAACAGACAGTGTGGGGTACAGTAAAGATTTAAACAGCAAACAGCATCAGCCCCTGCAGTATAAGTGAATCAGTCTTAGGTCACTCAGATATATAGACTTAAATACATAAAAATTAGGAGCTAGGTATCTGAATAAACTTGTAATAAAATTATAATAACAGTGACTGTCAGAGAATTGCTGTTGGCTGTTTATATTGAACTCTAGACGGTTGTACATAAAGCAGAATAGAAAAAACAGCAGTATGGGAGAAGATCAGAGATTAAGAAATTAAATGAAGAAAGAGGGGAAAAGAGCGAGAGAGAGAAACTTACTTCCCGGATGTTCCGTGATCCTGGCTCCCTGAAAGACGGTTTACATCTAAAGTTTATCTGAAAGACAAACACAATACCTTAATTTTAACAATGCTGCTTAGCATTTGCCCCACACTTTAGAAGCTTAATAAGGTCCACTGATAGTTTTCCAAAGAAGATCCTCAGATTTGGAGATTCCCCTACTGAGTTCATTATTTCCATACGTAGAAAGAGAAAAAATTTTAAGAAGAAAAATGATGACAGAACTTTACTGAAGAACTGAGAATATTGATATAACAAAAACACCCACTTGCTTACTGTTTTTCTTCAGTTAGTGCTTTTTGAGTTGGTTAGCCTGGTTAGTGTTAAGTATGATTAAAACGTCCCTGATTAAACATCATTTAACCACAATCAGCCCCACACACCTGACATAATCTCCATCCAGATATGTAGTTTGCTTTAACATAAAACTTCCACCCAAATTTACAAAAACACAAAGTTTGTTTGATAATTGCCCAATCAAAATAATGTTTTAAAGAGCAGATTAAAGAATTGTTGAAAGAAAGAATATGTCTGGCAAGAAAACTTTTCTGTATTATACAGTAAAAACACCTTGTGCACTGTGGCTAGCTTTTTTCTTAAAGGTATAGTAGGTAATTGCAGAGAGGCTAGCAATAGCAAGTTACCTTAGAAAGCATAAAATCTTCCATTTAAAGTGCTCTCCAAAGCCACGCCTCCTCCAAAACATTGACAGGCAAGTAGGACCGCATGCAATGATTGGACAAACATTCATTTCCATAGAATATATACGTTTATATAAATATATTTAGACCACTCTGCATATGTAGAAGGTTTATCAAGCCAGACAGTCATCAATCTTTGCTAAGATCAGAAAGTGTAAGTGATCCATTAGCCCAGCCGAATAAACCTAGAGTTTCTCACTCTGAACGATGAGTCTTTGAGGGACATTCCATCAAGCCCCTCCCCTTGGGGCAAAGCATTCCAGTCCAATAACTGAGAGGAGGAACACGTATGGTTTGTGATGCAGTGTCAGTCATGCTTCTACCTTAGTTTGGCCACTGAAAATGACACTCACCTTCTCCAGCTGTTCGATGCAGATAGAGTGAACTACAATCTTGCAAGCAGCGCATTTCTTCCGAGCAACAGACTTTTGCTGTGATAAGGAAAACAGAAGAAAGGGAGAGGTGGAGAAAGAGAAAACATTTCATTCAGACTCTGATTGAGGTCACAGGTGACAGATTAACTTCCTTAACAGCCTCGACACAGAACCAAGTTTTGGTCAGAAAAATACGCCTTCAGGACAAAATAGATAGAAAATTATTTAGTGCTTATTTTAAAGTCTTCCAGAAACTATATAATTTATTCTGTTGCCAAGCCTCCAGGGGGCAGCAGTAAACCTTGACAAAAGGGAAAGGAATATGTAGACTTATGAGGGGAGATATATAAACAAGGTGACACATTCTTTCTTTTATTTTTACTCATCCATCCATTCAATCCCTTTCTCTCACCCACTCCCTTATGTTCCATATTTTATCCCATCCTTTGTTCTTTATGGTACACATTTCTCGTATTTGGCACATAATCCACCCCTTCTATTCTGACCATCATCAATTTAATCTCTTATCAATTATGTTTCATTTAAGTATTAATCTTGTCTCAAATGTTCCTCCTAAACTTGCTTAGCAGAAATAAAAATAAAAACAAGTTTTTAATTTACATTTTTTAAAATGATTGACAATTTTTAAAATACATTAAAGAGTGTAAAGTTGTACAATGAATGTATATTGGGGGCATATTGAAATCTTGAGATTGAGATCTCAAGATCTCATCTGTGATTTTCCCTTCCTATGAGTTATACTGGCATCATATGTTCAAACACACACTCACCAGTGATTTGGCGTAACAGTGCTGTTCTCCGACGTAACAGAAGTCTCCAGAAACATTGGTCTCGAACCAGATGTGCTCTCCATACAGAGCTGATTCCTGCCCTCACAAAAACACAGAGCATCTAACTAAACATTAAGCTGAATTGATCACAATATCACACTATACATCAAAACAGAGAAAGTTATCTATCAGCAGTACAGATGAATGGAGTCTGAACTCTAGATTCTTTGGCTTGCTGTCACTCACACTCCAGTCCACTGTACTGCGTATTTCTCTCTCCGTGTCCCCTTTGGTCAACACTGAAGCACTGGGCTGGGATGAGAGGTGCTGTAGGCCGGACTTGGCAATGGCCTTCCTACAAACAAACAACAAAGACAAGCTCTGTAAAACCAGCAAAACACAACGAACAGAAAGCCCAGTGTACTGTATAGCTCGGAAATACGAAGATCCAGATGGATATACAAATGCACTTAAATAAACAAAATATTAAAAATATAATCTTAGCAGTGTATAGACACCTGTAAAAAATGTGAATCTGAATCCTGGGAATAGAAATATACTATAGTATGAAAATGACAATAGAGAGAAAGTAAGAATACAATGGAAACCTGTGATTGGCAGTCAAACACTTAAGACACAACCAAGCAAGTGTTAAGAAGTTTAAGTCAAAGTGCAAAACTTCTAAGGACTCATATAGTGTATATACTGTTGCAGTTCTTTATATTAGGCTATTATTAAAAGCACATAAGGATTGAAATTATGTAGCGCTGCAATTGTAAAAAGCATATAAAAATGTATTGCATAGAATCATATTTGAAAATTGACATACACAGACAACGAAACACACACGCACGCGCACACACACAATCACAGACCAGTCGAGCACACAAACACATACATACAGCTGTAGTTAGGGCTCTACATACGAGAGGAACCCACTCCATGTGTCAGTCTCAGGGTTGTAGTAAGTTCCCTGCAGTGTGTGTGACAGTGTGAGATCTGGCCAGCAGTGGGAGCTCTTCCTGTACAGTGCAACCGGTCCTCGAGCAGCAGCAGAATATCGCTTTCCTGTCCACAATCCACCAGCCTGGCTGGTCCTACGATAACGGCCGTACAGCCCATAAGCGGCCGGGCTTTGATAAACGGCCTCAGCAGGAAGTAGATGTGAGGACTTTCGCCGCAGGCAACGTGGAGCACGAATAAGGGGGCGGGGCTGAATGCTTTCCCCTGTCTCCAAACCTTGAGCTAACCATGTCAGACATTTTTTGGACTCTGTTTCAAAATCCATTCCTGTCTCGGTCTCCTCCTGGCTGCAGTCACTATCAGAGACCGAGGAGTATTCTTCTACACTCTTGTCTTCTGTTTCCTGATCTTCACTCATCTGCACCACGCTAGCCAACAGCAGCGATGGCCCCAGCAGCTGGGCATGAATGCTGTGATGTTTGGCTGCCTGTCTTCGTCGGATAGCAAACCGGGGGGTAAGACAGGCCGTCCCGCCGCTGGACCTTCTCCTGGTAAACTGACCTCTTTGCCGTTGTAAGACCCCAGCCTGCACATCACTGATTTGGAGACCTCCGTGCAGCTGAACGCTGGACCTGCGTCTCTGAGCTAGGCCGGCAGAGGGCAGGCCCACGCTGGAGCGGCGGCGAGCCTTACTCGCAGGAAGTGCAACGCTGGAACGCCTGCGCGTATTGCAGGCTTTCTGCCGGAAACGCAGACGGAAAAATGTATCCATCGGACTGAGGGAGAGAAGGTGCTATACTGCCCAACTGATGTCTTGCCCAGAGATCGCTGTGGGTGCAGAAGTGAGTCAGTCAGCACATGCTATACACACACCACAACATACATGAACAAGTGTTGTCAGACTCTGTCCATGAATGCAGTGCTGTTACCTTCGACCCCTCTGACCTCATTAGGCAAAACACTATGCAGTATCAGACCAGACAGAAATGCAACACCACCAGCCCAATTAACTGTAATCAAGCAAAATCCAATCAACTGTGATTTTCTTTAATCATCTCTTTTCACCTTTAATCAACTCTTTTCTTCTCATCTGTATGACCTATTCAGCAGTGAGGTTTTCCTGAGACAGAAGACAATCAGCTGCATTGTCTTCTACATACAAGTGTATGTGACTGCATCACAAACCAGCAAACAAAACATATGAATTCAGCAATGCTACTATGCAACTAGGTGACACACGATCAGCAACCAATTCAAGGGTATAACTTCCATGATCTACCTGACTGCACTCAGGTAACATTACCTTGGGAAAATGCGTCTGAAGGCAGTAATTATAAAAGATGCATTGAGACGCTCCCCACAGACAAAAACTATTCTGATTTATCTAATGAACAACGTGGCTCTCAAAATCATGAAAAGGAAAGACATGAAAACATAGAAGACTAAGAATTTTACAGGCTACAGGTATACAGAGTATATACTTATCTATAGTTTAAATCATCATCTTTTTTCAGCAGCATATGGGCTTGCTTGACATTTAAGCTACAAAACATCTTGTGGTCTCTAACACCCACACACAGGACAGATCAAACACCTGCCTGATATTAACACTCTGAATCAGCAGTTATAAGCACATTTTACATGTCCAACATGTCCTGAATACATGATAGTTTTTCATGATTATCAGCTGGAGTTTCCTGCCTACTAATGCACATTGCCTTATTATACATTAAATAGACATTAAATAGACATCTCTCCTACACACACACACAC